>RJWM01003719.1:0-109857 GCA_004363535.1 Dasyprocta punctata | reverse complement strand
TGTCTGAAATTCTTAGAAGGTTTGGTTAGTGACAAAATTAAGTATGCCATTATTTCAAAAGTAATTTATCAATTCTGGAAAGATGTTTCTGTTAAAAATCACATTAATGCACATTTTTAACACCTGAAGAAAATTAAATAGAAATTTGTGGCCAAGTTACTTTCTCAGCTGAGACAAAGAGAACAGTGAAACAAACAAACAAACAAACAAACAAACTACAAAGCCACTATGACCGACCTTCATATAATACATGACATAGTTAATAACTGTGAAGTCATGAAGTATTTCTACTCCATTGACTCTTCTTTCTGGCTTGCTCTGAAAGAGCACACAGCATGCCTGGCAGCCCAACCCCTCTGTACTCAAGAGAAAGGATTTTAGGCTCTTGTGTCCTCTCTTTCCTTTTCTTTTATGGCAGATTAGTACGATTAAGTGAGAGGGTCCCACTACAGCTACATGACTGAAATGCTCTGACAATAGTGGCAAGATGAAAAGAAAATGTGCTATTTTCCAATCCTGTATTTGATTATGTAGATTCAGGGCACTTGACTGTCCTGCAATCATTCAGTAAAAACCTTTTTCTGAGAGAATGACTTAAATTTTCTACCAGCAATATGAAGGCTGAAGAATGACATGAGGAGTGAGAGGGAATAGAAAAGGTAAATCATGATCTCTGCCTCAAAAAGAGGAGTAAGACAACCAACAGATTTATGATGATAAAAACTAATAAACTCATGAAAGCCTTCAAGTTCCTTTCTACCTGATACCCTTTTAATAGGAATCATATTCTACTCTTATTAGATGTAATTATATAAAGATTTCAAAGCAATTTTGAGAAACTATGAACTTCACCAGAACTATGAATTTCACTGAATTAATTTTCCAGGTTATGAACAGATAAATCATATGTTTATAGTTGATGACTTCTCTAAAAACACAGGTGGTTTCATAGAAAATCGTAAAAGGGAGTAAACAAAAACATATATCAGAACAACTGTTTTAATGGAAGAAATGAACCCTAAAATAAAATCTATTTTGCTGCACTTTAAATTTCATAGTTACTGAGAACCTACTGTGTAAAAGGGAGAGTATGGCTGAGCATATAGACCAATAATGTCTGTGTTCTTTGATATCAAAGTTGCTCAGAATTGTGTAAGGTAAAGAAATCAAATATCTACCTTGCTAGAAGGGTGAAAATGCTGAGTCCCATATTACTCACAGCAGAGAATTCAGAAAAAGAATCTTATACACACATTCTAGCATTGAGTGTGCTGATCTCCATGTTGTTTCAGTAGTCCAGTTGAATCTATTCCCTTATTTGCATCTCTGCTGAACTAAGTGCATTTAAAAGAATTCCCACACTTTTTAAATTTTCCAGTGTTGTTCAGGAATTAGGTATGCAGTAGGAACTTAATACTTAACTGCATTTCTTGAACTGAAGTAAAATAGAGGATATCTGTTTTTAAGACAGTGTTAGCAATTGTGTTTATTTTTTTTGTTCTTATTAAATATCAGACTGATTCATAGCTGATGCTAAACTATGTAACTTATAATTGTTTCTCTCGAGGTCCCACCTCTTAAAAATACTACCTCCCAATGATGCCAAGACTTTAGCACACATGCTGTTGGTACACAGTCAAGATCCAAACTACAATACTCATTAACTACCATTACAGTCAATACACAGAAGGAATCTATCATAAAAATCTCTCATGCTTTCCTTTTCCTCATACCCTCTCCAACCCACAGCTTCATATAATCACCGATGTGTTCACTATCATGATGATAGTGTCTTCTGCAGTGTCAGAAAAATGAAACTCTACAGTAAGCAACACTTTGAAACTTTTTAAATCACAGCATATCACCTTCAAGACTCACTAAACTTGTGTATAACCCTAGTCCATTCCTTTTTGTTACTAAGTGGTATTTCATGGAATGAATACCTTACAGCATATGTGCTTCCATTTACCTACTGAAGAATATCTGAGTCTTTCCATTTAGGGATGTTTATTTGTAGAGTGATTTTAAACATTAATAAGCATGCTTCTGTGTGAACATAAATTTTCACTTGTCATGAGAAAACAGGAGTCACGTTGGTTATTTGTTACATAACTGTTGGACTTTTTAAGCAATAGTCCCATAGCTTCATTTTTAAATTCATTCCTGTGCTACTGTTAGATATGTGTATTTAACAGGGAATTTAATTGGGTTTAGCAACTTTATCTCTAGAGTTTTTCCAAAATAAGAAGCAAAATCCAATTCACAATTAAAAAGACTGGAAAATTCAGATGGACTTGAAGTTTTTGGGGAAACCGTATTTCCTAAAGTTCAGTGATGGAATTCCCTACCCTGTATTATTTCTGAATTATGTATTTTACTAGCATTGTCCTTACCTGTGTCGTGTCAAGGTCTTGCAGATCTCGTTGTGAAACAGCTAGCAGTTTCAATTGCAACTTTCACCTCTCTGACAGGCTTCAATGTCTATTGGTTCTAAATTTGAAAAGAAATCTAAATAAAAAATCTTTTGATGAGATCAGAACTGCTTCTCCCTCACTCCCTAATGCCAAGGCTGGTCACATCTGGATGCCTACAGTTTCAGGGTCAGTCCTTTCTTACATGGCTTTAGTTCTTCGTTTGAATTCAGCGCATAGCCCAAATTACCAGTTCACAGGAAAACTCAAACACATCTGCATTCCACTAATATGCACAGCTCATTCAAAAATGAGACCATCTCATTCCATCTAGCCCGGTTCAATTTATTAACTCTAAGTCCTAAGGTAAATGGTCTGACATTTTTTCCCATTTGTAAAATAAGTATTAATTAGTATCTGCCTCACAGGATTGCTATGAAGATTAACTGAATCAATACAGGGGTTTGCACGTCTTCTAGGAAATTGTTGGTATTCTAAGTATGTAACTTTTATCTTTATTGCTATCATTTGGCTTTCTAAAAACAAGCTAGGAGTTCCTTTTAAGAGAAGTGATACTCTTTGTTTGCAGCTTCTTGCAAAGGATTTCAAAAACTGTAGTTTGAGAAGCAAAACGACAAATTTGAGACCACTGGCTTCTTTCTTGATCTGTGCTCTCTACTCTATAAACTAACCAGTCCTGTGATTCCAGTTGTGCATTTTTTTTTTCCAGTGCTGGGGATCGAACCCAGGGCCTTGTGCTTGCAAGACAAAAACTCTACCACTGAACTGTATCCCCAGTCTTCCCAGTTGTGTCCTACATTGAAATTCTACTGAGGACCATCCATTACATAGACATAGCCTCACCAAATATCAGTTTCTAGGGATCAACTTTAAATTAGTTTGTTGTTACACTAATAAAATTGTCAATCTATTTTAGGTTTTCTCAAATTTTTATTTATAGTCCCTAAGGCAATTTTCCATAAATATATTTTCAAATTTTCTGCAATAAGTGCTAAATAGACTTAGAAACATCTCCCAACATTTTGATAAATTCAAAATCATTGATGACAATCAAATGATAACCTTTGAATAAGAGAAGCAATATAAGACATTTTAAATTTAAAAAATCTGTAGTTTTAATACTTGAAAATAAATGATTTGTTCACATCTTCTATGAAGTTATATAGGTATGTATGAAAGATGAATTTGGAAAAATATACACTATAATAACGCAATATAATGTGTTAAAGAGACTAAGGCTATATTAGTGGTTTCTTTAAAGGACAAACACTGTAATATAAAGTAGGAGAGATAAACATTTGTATGTTGACTCTAATCTAAAACAAACTTTTCTCATTTCTACATGTAGGAGCACCCTACATGTGGAAAACTAAATAGGTAAGAAGAATCATATACATAAATTGACTTTTATGAACTTTTTATTTAGTATATAAGCAGAAAGTTGTCATTGATGACCGAATACCTTTTTATTAGTTAGTTTGAAGAATGCTTAAAGATGACAGAAAATATTGCATCCATCAGTTGCACACCATCAATTGTTGGTCAAAATGAAAAACAAATCTCTATGAAAAAGAAATAATATTTTTTGTTCTACATTTTATGATTCATAAATTTAACTGAACTAAATAGTCTAAGGATGTGTGAAAAATACTGCTGTACTGGGCAGCTGACTATGTTTACTGCTGTCTTTTGATAATGCTGCTTTTCATTTTAGCCAAGTCAGATTTTCATAGGACTAACATCTATTCCCAAACATCCACCTGTCATCACAAAACAGGGAAGCACTCAAATGTTGTATATACTTCTGCTTGTTGGACAATGCCTGACTTACCTTGTTTGGTGGGGTAGTTTTAGACACAGTACGTGTGTATGTGTTTGCTAAGCTTGTTTCAGACTGTTGATTCACTTTTGAAATATAAACCATTAACTATAAAAAAGTGGAGAGCCATGAAGGTTATTATAGGCAATTCTTGCTGCTTAAGTTTTCACTTTTCTCTTTTCAGTGAGACCCCCTGATCGTCTCCAGTGTTTGCTTCTTAATGAGACGAATTAGGTTTTCTGACTGTTTCAGTGGAAGCCCATTACTTTCTCAGTACAAACATCCTTTTATTTCACAAGGCCATGTGTTAACTGCTTATAACCTCATTGATTCTCATACCCTTAAATTCAATGGCTGTTTAAAACTGTGGAACCACAATTCCAGGTTTTCTCTGTAGAAAAGTAAAGGAATTTCTTTAGCTGTGAATTGGAACATACTAATGCTCCAAGAATTTTATTTACAGGTTATCATCTGTGTCTTTTGTCCTTGAGCCCTGGTCCATATAAAACATATATTTTATATTAGCAACATGCTATCTTTTACATATTTATGAAGTAGAAAATCTTGTGGTCAGATTATCTAATGTTCAAAGATCAATTCAAAGGTCTTTGCTATACAGTCCTACAGGAAATTCCTGAATTTGTAGAAGTACATAGTAAATACTGTTACACAATGTAAGATATTTTTGTTTCCTTTGTCTATCTTGTGTCTCATCTTACATTAAAATGTTGATTGTTAATGCTAAATTTGCTAACTGAAAGTGCCTTAAGCCAGAGATCACAAGTATGTGGTAAGATTCGTGATTTAGTTGTGATTGCTTGGAGTGTTGTGTTTATAAAGATTTGGAGGCCACATATGGCTCTAAAGGGGAAAAGTGTTGACCTAATGGCCATTTAGAGGAAGTCTGAATATTTATAGGGAACACTCAGAAAGAAAAACAATGCCTTTAGATTTAACAAATAATTACGGAGGTAAATTTCAATTTGTTTTGTTTATTTTTAAAGGAATGATAGATGATATTTGACCTGCTTAGATGGATGGAGCCCATACAAAAGGAAACTACCTTTTCTGTGTACTGACAAACTACCTTTTTCCTCTTCTTTAACAACTGTACTTGAAGAATACTTTTCTTTGTTCCAAAAACTTACCCTCCAGCATCTATCATACAGGTAATTTTCAATTCACTCACTGTTTTATCTCAAATAAGAAAGTTGAGTGTTGAGATTCTACGGTACTGGTTCTGGTATACACCCTAAGGTCTAATAAGTAAAATTTGGAAAACTGAATGGTTTATCTTCCTTCTTAAGGACTGTACTCCTTAATATTAACATCTTGATTTGTGAGGAACTTTTCAGAACCTAGGACTCCCTTGATGATACTGACAAGAATAGTTAGCAGCTTTTATTTAAACTATTACTTTGAAAAGCCAAGGGATTTCTTTCATTTTTCAAATAATGAACAATTTACACTGCCATTAAAATATCTGATGATAAAATACCTAGGGGTGCCTTTCAAAATCTGACATCAAAAGCGTATTACTTTAATTTGACATAATTGGTTTTTATTCATCTATTTAGAAATGTCTGATGCTATTGTTTTTTAATAAAAGACAAATATAAAATTAATGCACTGAAAATTTAGAGAGCTTTTATAAAAACACAAACCAAATTATATCTACCTGCTAGATTAATCTTAAGTAGATTTATGATCATTTTATAACTTAGTCCTTGTATTTTTATTATACATATGCCCTTCTATCCCTAGTTTACATGCACCTGTTAAGGTGAAAAATATTCCTTAAATATCTCACACTTTGTAAAATTTCATAGGTTTTAAATTTTATTCTCATTTTAAAAGGCCATTATTAAACTTAGTTCCAAATATTTTAACTGACGTGTTGCTTTGAGAAGAAAAAATAATTATTTTACTAATTTTTTGAGCTTTTAAACTCAAACTTTCTCAGACTCCTGATGTGAAGTCATCATGGATACAGCTCTAAGAAATATTTTAAATGCCTAAATTTTGAAAGAACTATAAAAAATTTCTCCTTTGTTTTTCTCTCATAATGAAAGTATTTGTATACATGGAGAAAGGAAAATTTAGATGGAGGAGAAAAATTGATCAATGCCTTGATTTCTTTAGAGCTTTGGTCATTTATAAAAGAAACTGCATGATTCAAATCTTTGTAATTCATTCTCTCTCTCTCTCGCTCTCACGCTCTTTCTGCTTCTTATTTTCCACTTCAGGTAGCTCTAAATGGGGGGATCAAAAGAGAAAGAAGGGAATATACTTTTCTATAAAGTACCTATGGAGTATTTAAATTCTATGAAGAAACTATTGAAGAAAAAAGCAAACTGTTGTTCTACATCATATTACTGCAAACCAAAACCATTTTCCTAATGTTTCCAACAGTTTCCCTTAATCAAATAACAGTAGAGGTATTAAGGAGCATTCATTCTTTTTCCTCATTCAGTCATTTGTTCATAAAGTAAATATATAATGAATTTCCAGTGAACCCTGCTGTAAATATCCTCTCCTAATCCGGGTTTATAAAAAAAAAAAACATAGATCTGCTCCCAAATAGTTTATAATATTCTCCATTAGGATGACTGGTTTCAGAACTCTGTTTGCATACCAAAATCCGTGAGTCCTCAAATTTGTTATACACAGTGGTGTATTACACACACACATCTTCCTACGTGCTTTAAACAATTTCTATTTGATATTATAATGACAAGTACAATGTGAACCTTATATAAATACTTGTTATATTGAATTGTTTAAATAGTAGTGATAAGGAAAACAACCATACATGTTTAGTATGAAAGCATTTTTTTTTCAAATATTTTGATCTATGGATGGCTCAGTCTGTGGATGTAGAACCTATGGAAGTCCATCAGTAAGCTTAAGAAAGAAAGACACAGATTAACCACAAAATTGTCCAAACCAAAACCAATTATCCTGTTACAGAAAAGAAGAGTAGAATGAATGAATAAAAATGAGTCAGGAGCCGGGCGTGGTGGCGCACGCCTGTAATCCCAGCACTCGGGAGGCTGAGGTAGGAGGAGCATTGTGAGTTCGAGGCAGGCTTTGGCTACAACGCGAGTGCAAGGCCGGCCTGAGTTACATAGTGCGACCCTGCCTCAAAAAAACTAGAGCCGGGAGTTTGGCTCAGTCAGTGACTTAAGCGCCTGCCCTGGCAGGTGTGAGGTTGTGAGTTCGATTCCCAGTGCAGCAAAAAAAAAAAAAAAAAAAAAAAAAAAAATGTCAGGATTAAAAGTTAAAGCTGTTCAAGCTTGTGACCCAGCATTCTGGGAGACTGAGGCAGGGGAATTGGAAGCTTAAGCCAAAATTGGTGAGTACTTGTCTCTAACTAAATAAATTAATAAAGACTTTGGATATATTTCATTGCAAGGGCCTTCAGTTAAATCTCCTACTATCACAGAGGAGAAAAATTGGAGCCAGGAATTTGGTTAACATATAACTAAATTTGTTACAAACAATTTCAACAACTTCAAAGAATTACACTAAACTTGTGAATTAAAAATTTTAACCTTAAATTTATAACTTCATCAATATTTATTATAAGAATAGACATGTATGTATACTTATGGATAGAGATAGTTATCAAAAATTTTACTGATAAAAATATATGTAGTCTATAATGCACACAAAATAATTTTGCTGTTTTTTAATGCAATTCTACATAACCAATTGATTATTTCAGACTGCTTTTATTGATTTTTTCTGAATTTTTATTGTAGCTAAACTATGGATGTAGGTAATAAATGAACACAGTTTTAGCATAAATATTGGTTGATATTTTCATTTACATAAATAAGACAAAAATGAAATGAGGAAAATTTATGTTGTTAATTTCTCAAAAGTAGCAACTTCTTTGCTGAATTAGACTATAGTTTTAGAATACTGGAAGGGTGTTTTCCCCAATTCTTAAACTTTTCACAAGTTAATAACTACTGGGAAAATTAATTTTAAATTTGATATGAATTACAATTTTAACCTTTTTAAAAAGACTTTAGCTTATCAAGTAAATAATAAACACAGCCCTAATTTGTAGCACTTAACATTTTACACGGTGCTAGTTTTTCCATAGTGGATGATTTTAAACCAAAAATGTGTTTTTCCAGACTGTGAGGTTGGGAAAAAGTATGTAGTAGCTTAATTTTATGTCATACTTATATCCTACATATAAAATAGCCAGAAATAAACTCATAGATTTAGGTGAAAGCAAAACGTAGTTAGATTATCAGGAATTGACATGTTTTGAAAGTTATGTTTATTTAACTTACTGAATTATTTTGTATTGGGTCTAAATACTCCCTAAGTATCTCTCGTTTAGGGATCGTGCTTAGGAAAGTGATTGAATCATAGGGCACTGTAATCATCATTGGATTAATACGTTGCTGAGTTCATTGCTGACTGTGTTGTTAGGAGTTAAGTGTTAGTTGGAGGAAGTAAGTTGTTAGTCACATGACCTAAAACGATTCATTGTTGTCTCTTCCTCTACACCTATTGCACTTCCTGGTTCCCTACAGTTGAGCAACTTTCCTCCACGTTGTTCTTTAGGCAAGCCATTCCTTCTGTGGAGCCAGCTACATGGACTGAACTCTCTGAAAGTATGAGTCAAATTACCCTCTTTTCATTTAAATCATAGGAACTAGGTGTTTTGTACCAGCAGTGGGGAAGCTTACTGATACACAAATGCTTATTCCTGATTATTGGCAATCAACTGGTTGCAGCACACCACTGATGGGTATCTCAGGGGAAAAAAAAACTAAATCTCATCACTGCATGCCTCAGTTCTGGATTCAACCTTTTATAACATTCAGGTTTCTATGGTGTTCTTAGGGATGATTTGTTTAGAACATAGGAACTATATTCATAGACTTAGGAAGAACAAAATGATTTATATTTATAGAGGGACTTTGGCACAAGGTATTGCTGTATTCGGCATTTTTATTCTTCTTGGAACAAAATATCTGACACCCATAAACAAAGGAAGAAAAGTTGAATGTGGGTCATGTTTTCAGGGGTTTCATTCCATGATTGGCTGGTTCTAGCAACTCATGGCATTCAGGAATCTAACAGGAAAAGAATGCTAAAGAGGAAGGGGTCAGAGACCGGTTACGTTTCCCAGGGTCACATCCCCATGACACCCCCAGGCACAACCAAACATATGCCTTACTAATCTTCTAAGCCAATCTTCAATCCAATCATGTTAACAAGACTGAGCATCAAATTGTACCCCTTGTCAAACTGGCATACAAATTGCCATACAAATCTCCTTAAATTACATTTGCTCTCTAAGGAAAGACAATGATCATGTCATAATTCTTCCCTGCATGATGTAACTATCCTGTATACAATTGAAAATGTACTAAGCCCTTTCCCGAAGCCTCAGGTAGTTTTAGCATTGCTCAGAAATTCAGTCTGTGGTGGCGCACGCCTTTAGTCCCAGCACTCAGTAGGCTGAGGTAGGAGGAGCATTGTGAGTTCGAGGCCGGCTTGGGCTACAACGTGAGCAAGGCCAGCCTGAACTACATAGTGTGATCCTGCCTTAAAAAAACTAGGGCTGGGAGTTTGGCTCAGTGGCTTAAGCACCTGCCTGGCAGGCATGAGGTTGTGAGTTTGTGAGTTTGATCCCTGGTACTGACACAAAAACAACAACAACAACAACAAACAAACAAACAAACAAAAAACAAAAAAGAAAGTTGAGTCCCAAAGTCTTTTCTGAAATGCAAGACAACCATTAGCTCTGAACTCCCATAAAAATCTAAAGCAAGTTTGTATCTCCAATATGCAACCAAAGAAGGCAAACATTTACATTCCAAAAGAGAGGAAAAAGGAAACAGAAAGGAATAGCACAAAACAAGACTAAAATCTGGGCAAAATAGTAAATTTTTCAACTCTATTTCTGACATGTGAGAAAGCTGGTGTTGTGATATAGACTTTAAAAAGCTTGGGCCACTCTACCTATCTTTGTTGATTGCAGTCCACTTTGCTTCTCTCTTGACCTAGTTCTGCTTGTTGCATGCAGCTTTCTCATTAGATATTCCATGCTCTTTGCATAGATGAATTGCAAGGTTCTTTATTGCAGCTTTAGCATCAGTTTTATAGCTTCACATATATCCTCTCCAGGGCTGCTGGCAGGGGCTCTGACCCTGTCATATGGTTTTCCCTACCCTCATAGCCTTTCCTCTGCAATCTGATTGGAGGCCTCCATGACCCCATAACTCTTACATTCTGAATGCCTGCATAACCAGTGTCACATAAATGAGATCAAAGTCTGCTGGTAGCTCAAGCAACAGCCTGAAATCTTGGACCATGGTTTCAGAGGCTGCTGAGTACCTGCATGAGTGAGTATGGTGACATTAATCCAAGTGAACCAGTTCTCTAGGCAGCCCTTTCAGAGACAGAGCTCCAGTTCAAATTTAAAAAGTTTACATTTTTCCATAATTGAACATGAAATGGGTGGAGTTTTGTTAATTTCTGATAGACCCTCAAGACCCTCAAGATATCTTTCCTTTTTAACGTGGTTGAAAGTGCTTGGTTTCAATTTAATACCACTAATCTCTTCATCAACTATATATCAAATTTGCTTGGCCAAGTCAATTTAAACTATCATCCTCAAAGTCTTCTTAACACAGTTTCATAGCATGGACAAAATGCAAACATATCATTTACCACACTGTAACGTGAAAGGCGTTTTTTCTAAATTCCAATAGAGCCCCCAATTTTCAACTGATAACTCATGAGACTGGCCTTACTGTTCCTATTTCTAACCATATTTTGATTTGAGACCTGAGCAGAATCACCTATTAAGTCCAGCTTAACATATCCAAGGTTTTCTCTAGCCCACTTCTCCAAAGTTTCCAAAGTCCTCTTGAACACTGTTTCCAGAGACTTCTAAACTACATGGTCCTGATTAGTCACATCAAAGACCCCACTTCTCTGGTACTAGTTTTCTGTATTGGTTGAAATTTCTATTGATGACATAAAATATCTGACACTCTCAACACAATCAACATTTTTTTTCCATTATTCTCCTACTTTTACTGTTTTATTAAGTTCATTGGCTCAGCTTACATATACCTATATACACCTATATATGATGATAACATTCATCATAGGAAATTATTACCTGTGTTACTTGATTCCTCTTTTTTCTCATTTCTTTCATCTCTCTTCAGCCCCTCTTTCTCTCCTTATTTATGAAAGCTTTGCTTTCTTTATCCTTCATTTCTTTATGCGTCTTTTCTCATTTTCTTCCCATTATTCCTTTTCCTCTCTTCCTTCCCTAGTTCCCCTTCCCATTTGAACAGTTTCTTCCTATTTCATAATGTCTATCATTTATTCTGGTCCTTAATTACACTTTTGGCTTCTCACAGGATAGAGTTGATGCAATATTTTTCTAAAATTTTATTTTAAAGAAGCAAAGAAAAGAGAAAAAAAGAAAAAAGAGATAAACACAGCAATGAAACCAAGATTCAAAACAGGTTAGTTGGATCATTACAATAGTTGATACATTATGTATTATATTTTTAGTTGTTGCTCAGAGTATAAGATATAGGCATAATATTTTGTCCTAACAGTATCAGCACAAAACATTCTTTTCAAGGAACTAAAAGAAGCTAGCTATATAACTATGTTATCTATCAAGTGTATACATGTAATTTTTTTCCTTTTGTCTTTCTTCCTTTTCCCTTTCCCCCATCATGGTCTATCTTTTCTTTTGAATAGTTTCTTCCCAATTAAAATGCAGTATTTGCACATCTATATCCCATTTATTTCACTTAAGAGTATGGTCTCATGATCCATCCATTTACCTAGAAATGTCTCCAGTTTAGCCTTCTTTATGGCAGAGTAGTACTCTATTGTACAAAACAACCCCCCATGTCTTCTTTATCCATTCATTAGTTAATGGGCATCTGTGCTGTTTCTAAGATTTAGCTATTACAAATTGTGCTGCTATAAACATGGGTGTCCATATATTGCTTGTACTATGATGCTTTTAATTCTTTCAGGACAATATCAAGAAGTAAAATAGTTGAGTCAAATGTGACCTTTAGGTCTCGTTTTTTGGAGAATCACATTAATTTTCACAGTGATTTCACAAGTATACACTCTTACCAACAATGTAAAAGTGTTCCTTTGCCCCTTAGCCCTGCCAGCATTTGTTATTGGTTGATTTCTTGATATTAGTCATTCTGTCTGGAGTGAGATGAAATATCAGCATAGTTTTAATTTGGATGTCTTAAATGACCAGTGGTACTGAAAACTTTTTCATATTAATTTGCCATTTCTACTTCTGTATCTGAGAAGTGTCTATTCATCTCAAATGGCCATTTTTGGACTGGGTCTTTAAATTTTTGGGGGGTCTATTGTTTTTGAGTTCCTTATATATTCTAGGTATTAATCCTTTGTATGTGGAGCAGTTGCAAAAAAATTTCCCCCAGTCTGCTGTATCGTCAGTCTGTTGGTCATTTTTATTGCTGAGCAAAATGTCGTTAATAAGATGAGATCTCAGTTGCTGATTCTTCGTGATGGTTCTTGTGGAATTGGTTTTGGTCATAAGGTCTCTTCATATAGTCTACACCAATGTGTTTAAGAATTCTACCTATTTTATTTTCCAGCACATTTAGTGTTCCTGTTTCAGTATTTAGATATTTGATCCATTTTGATTTTAATTTAGTGCATGGTGAAAGATATGGGTCTAATTTTAATCTTTATCATGTGGAAAATCAATCTTTTCAGCATCATTTATTTACAAAACTTTCTTCCAGTGAATGTGTTTAGCACTTTTGTCAAAGATAAGATAGCTGAGTATGTCTGGATTTGTTTCTTCATCTTCTACTCTGTTCCACTGATCCTCGGTTCTGTTTGTTCTTCTGTTACCATACTGTTTTTATCACAGTAGCTCTGTAGTAGGATATCAGAATTTCAAGTCTGGGATTCTGATATTCCCTGCCTTGCCTATGTTGCCCAGGATTAATTTTACTATTGTAGGTCTCTTCTGGTTTGTAATGAATTTTAGGTATTTTTTTCTCTAGCTCTGTAATGTATGCTAATGCTATTTTGATTGTGATTGCTTTAAATCTGTACAACAATTTTGGAAGTATGACCATTTTCATTCTAAAATCAGGAACAAGACAAGGATGTCCACTATCACCACTCCTACTCAATATTGTTCTGGAAATATTAGACAGAGCAATTAGACAAGAGAAAACTAAAAAGGAATAAAGGAAAGGAATAAATAAAATTATCATTATTTGCAGATAACATGGTTCTCTACATAGAAAACCCAAAAACCTCCAACAAAAGATTTCTAGATTTAATAACTAAATTAATTCATCCAGCTGAACACAAAGTCAGTACTCAAAAATCAGTAGTATTCCTGTACACAAATAGCAAACTCACTGAGAGAGATAATTTTTTGTGTAAATTATAGATGGAAAAATTAAGACTGTTACAAAATAAGTTATTACATAAAATAATTTAAACACTTGCTGTCTTCCAGACTGAAGAATCCAAGTTTTTATTTTAATGTTATATGGAGAATTATTCTATCTCATAGAAAGACACATTTTATGTTACATTTAAAATATTTCGATATCTATTGAACATTTATTTTCAATTCTATTTTCAAATTAGAAATAATACTATTCATACTCTTTTCAAAATGTCCAGAGGCCCGGGAATAGTTGAAGCAGGGTAGCATTCTTGTGTAATTATGAGTTTATACTGTTTCTTACATGCCATTAGTTTACTGCTGAATAAAAGCTGAACCTGGAAGTAACAAATAAAGGAAAGGGATAAGGGAATGAGGAAAGAGGAGAGAATTCTTTCACATTGTGTTCATCTTCCATAACTGAAAGAACAGTTTATTAAATCTAAGCTATTTAATTCCTAAGTGTAGAGTCAACGTTATTGAGCAAATAGTATCATATCATAATATAGTACAAACTAGAAACTGAAATTGCTTTCTAAAATTGTATGTCCTGTTCTGCATGCGCAGCATAAGCTTCTGTATAAAACATTTAAGTTTGGGACAGATTTTGAATATGTCAATATTATTTTCATGCAGTTAATGTATTCATTATTTCTGGTGTCCTTTTCCCCAGAAAATCTTGATCTGTATCATCTATCTATTCTATCTGTCTCTCTATCTGTTTATCTATCTATCATCTATCTTTCATTTGTTCATCTATCTATTAATCTATCATTTCATGGAACTGAGATTCTATTACTTGCCTCTGTCTTTCATCCTTTTTGTCTCTCTTCTATCTACCTCTTTGTTTCTTTATTCTGGTTCTAACTATCTCTGCTTCTAAAAAAAATCCTCTTTGCCTCATCTACAGAGAGTACAAATGACTAATTGTCAGTTGAGTAAGGTTTTATACTGACTGCAGAAATAAAAACACTGTGCTGAGACATAGATGTCTGGGAAATTTGTTCTGTTTGTTCATAATTTAAACCCCTTTACACATTAGACCACTACAAAGAGAGTCAGCATAGCAAATCTGAAGTTTATTCAGTTTTTTTTTCCTGTGTTAAGTTTTCTACTAGGTGTTATCTCACATAATCTGCATGGCAGGAGCATATAAGCTCATTACTGTAATTATCTATGAGAAAAATGTTCAGAGATATTAAATAATTTGCCTAAGGTGGCAGATTATGTGTAGAACTAAACTTAGTTGGGTTATAGAGATTCTGCATTTTATTGAACTCAGAGGTCTTCCTTTTAGCTATATATGCATAATTTAATGCTTAATTTCAATATATGTTTTTTTTTGTTCAACATGTTTTATCACCTTACTTGTGCAAGTAGTAAATTCCTATGATTTAATTCATATGTGTGTTTTATAAAAAACATCCAAGAACATGAAAATTTATTTATTTTCCGCTCAGTCTTTTCAGGGCGGAACTAGAATATTTTATCTATGTACTTATTTTTATTAGGACATGTTTGCTATACTAATGGCACACTCACTATGGGGAGTTGGAATATGTACACAACACTCCTTAATTCTTTTTCTTTTCACTCCTGATTTTTCTCTCCCTTATCCCTCTGTCTCTTGGTTATATAATTTGTTACACACCTTGTAATTGAAATACTAAAAATACTAGGTTCCATGTAATGTGTGCATTTGTTGATCACACAGGAATCTATTAACTTAAGTCACGAATAAGGAAGAAATAAGCTTTAGTGTAGATGATAAGAATATATATATTGTTTGGTTAAGTACAGTAATATCACTAGATGTAGTGCTATTATTTATTGTCCCATAAGGTTAGAATATTTAAATTAGTTTAAACCAAAAAAAAAGTTGGGTCATTTTGAAAAGATTCGTTAGATTTCATTTATGACTTTTACCAAAGACTTTTCTAGCTTCAGGGTCATTTCTACTCACAATTAGCATATTTACATGGCCACCTCAGCAAAATTTTAAATCACTATAGACCATGGACCACTGGATCCTTTGAGACTTGCTGAAGTTACATTACATACTACAATGTCGAGGTTCTTGGATAATTTGCATTGTGATACTAAAATTGTTAAATCAGGCAATGACATAATTGTATAACATGAAGAATACTAGCAACTGATTTTTTTCCAGTTGTTAATCAAAATGTGAGTAAAATTTCTTTATGGCTTATTTGTTTAAACTACTGAGCAATCATTCTTGACTATCTAAATTATGTTTTTTATTATAAAACATGTTTTAATTTGCATAAATTGAGATATACTCAATTCTTAGGATTTATGTCAAAATAAAATGAAAAAACTTTCTAGAGATGTATGTAATGAAGTTAGTTTTAGGCTCTGAGGTCCTCCAAGATAGTAAGTTCTTACATATGTCTATCGAAGAGTAAGGCAGTTAAGAAGCCCTGATATTTAATGTAGGATTATTGCTATGAATTTTTCCTACTACTTATTTCAATATGAAGCAAACTTCTTATGTCACCTCATCTTGAATTCATTTTATTTAAAACTGCATTTTTGTTGAAATTTTATTCCATAACACTGTTCTAGAATAAATTCAGTGTCTCATTCTTTTAATCACCTTTTGGCATGTATGTGTCAGTACAACTTTCTATTTTGTGTACATGAAAGACGTATTTAAAAAATACTTTAAAAGCTGTTTAGTTCATGGGTTTGAAGATATTGGCATGTGCAGCTCTGTAAACATTTATCAGATTGTGAATGTGCAAAATACAAGACTTCTCAAATATCAAAACATTTTTCATCAGTGTCAAATGGGAGAATTTTATGAGGTGAGCTGGGCTATACTGAAGTTAGATATAATGTACCATACTATAAAGAAGGCAATGTCTGTTGACTTCATATCTTTATTTTCTTTCATTGTTTGGTAGTCTTTTTATTTCATCTTGGGCTTTTCATATGTATATTCTCTAGTCGAGAAACTTCATTGTTAAAGCCTATTTCTGCAGCTGTTTTCTCAATTGCTTGTCCGAATTGCATATTTTCTTCTTGAAAATTTTATTGCAGACAATCTCTGATTTTAATTAAATGTTGTTTCCAGCCTTATTTATAATTTTCCTTTCAAATGACAGAATTGTAATTATCATGTCTATGTAAGGGACTTCCTCCTGAATTGCAATTTTTAGATGTTGAAAAAGACTCAGATGTATTTTGTTTCTCTGAAAAGAAATACTTCTTGTGTTATATTTCACTCATTCTTATAGGAGGAAAATCTAATTAAGCTGATATTGCTCTCTCCAAACCAAATGTAGATTATAATGCATCATTCCTGTACTTTATTATATAAGAGGCCAAGATTCATGTATAGTGTTCTTTTAACATTTCATGTGCTTAGAATGAATATATATCTACAAGTAAGAGCATGGCTTACAAATCAAGACTAAGAAAATACATTTTTGTGTATTTTCTCCTTATATAGCTGCCCAGAGGTCTTTCAATGGTTTCAACTGAAGTATGCAAGTTTTTGTTTGTGCATATTTGATTTGAATATTTTGCTTAAATTTTTTGGGCAATAGAACAAATCAATAAACTAAAGTGATTGGCAGAATGTTTGGCCACAATATTTTTAGATATAGCTTCATTATCTCTAGAGACATTTCTAGACTTATGTTTTCATAGCATATATTACTAGTAATGCCATTTGTGATTAGAAAGGATTGCATGCAATTAAAATCCTACTTTAGTTGGGCTTTGGGGATCATTCTTGTGTTCTCTGACTTTTTAAATATGTCATCTCTTTTGTTTTTCTTCCTTTCAGAAACACTTTATTGCTTTTCTTTTCCATTTGATTTACCTTCTCCATTTCGGGGCTTTGTGTGCTTGGCCTTCACACTTTTATGCTATTTTCCATATCTTTGTTGACAAATTTTCTACCTATGCTATTAGAAATAGTGCACTTTTCATTCAACTGTATAGTTCAAATTCCAACACAGCACAATGGGTAATAAAAGGACTTGATGTATCTATCATTAATAGACAAAACCTAAAAAACATATTAAGGAGATCTAAAAGTATGTGCTTAAGTGACAGTGTCATGAATTGGAGAGACGCGAAGATCGACAACCAACAACAGGCAATAACATGAATGAATACCAATTCACGAAATCTCAATATAAATGGGTCCATGCAGAGGTAATGTCACCAGAAAGTTCCTAACTCAACATAACATATAATATTATCTACATATACATTAGAAAGCAAATTTCTTATTTTCAACAAACTGTATGATGCTCCATCAAAATTCAATTTGGTATTGGAGTCCCCATATGAAAATTAAATTATTCAGGTTCCCTTTTATTTACGTAGGATCAAGTTTCCATAAAATACAGTGAGATTTAAGGGATAGTTTGAGCAACTTTAGGAATGTATTCTTAAATGGAGGAGTCATGTTTTGTACCTAGTGTCCTATAGCCACGAGAGAGACATTAACTTGATATGAAATAACTGGCCTGCTCAAAGGTGCAGAAGCTGTTGAGATTCATGTGACAAGGTAGAAGAAGCTGTAGTCCTGGCATTGGGCTTGGAGACAAAGCCTTTTTCTACCTTTGTTGCCCTGCCCCCCAAGGGCTGCAGTTCTGCTTCTAGCTATGAGACTTGCAGTTAGAGGAGGAATGGTGGGGTGTCTCTTTACTGCCCGCCCTAACGGGGTTACAGAGATTCAGTCTGTATGTTTCAACTTGACAAAAACGGTAGCGGCAGCTTTGCTCACACCTGGGCTTCACTGTGGCAGAATTAACCCTGGGTTTCAATTCAGTAGTCTGGATTTAATTATTTCTTTTTTCTGAGTGGGAGGCAACACTGTGCTGGGCTGCTTGGACTGTGGTGATAGCAGAAACTCTTTCCTTTCTGTCTTCTTCAATGTATCTTTTGTAGCTGTTGTTAACCTAAAAGTAGGCACTATGGTCTCTCACCTGATTTCCTTTATTCTTGTGCTGACATTCTGAAGCATGTATAGTTGTTGAACTTCTTGTGTCTGGGGGAGGGCTTGCCAGAAGGTCTTACTCATCTACTATCTTACTCAACATTCTACCCTTACTTCTAATGAATATAAACTGACACTTATTAGAGTAAAAATTGGAATTTTGGAACTATTTTGCTTTGATGTATTTTGCAGAAACATATCAGTGTCTATAACGGGAGGTGGTACACTAGAGTGAGCACTCACTATGTAATGTTTCACAAGGGCACCCTTTAATATTTATCATTGGAATCAAGAAAGTGTCTTTTCTATCTGCTTATTTTTCAGGATCTTCTCTCAACCTTCCTTATATTATACATTTTCTCATCACTGGATACCTGTGTTAGGGCTTCTATCTAGATGCCACCCCCAAAGCCTCATGGGGTCATAGGTGGGGCTTTTCAGAAGTGGCTGGATCTAGGGTGTGTGAAAGTGGGATTAAAGATGTGACACTGGAATTGATTCATGGTATGACACTAGAATTATGGGAACTCACTCTGGATGTGAGTGCTACTAGTAAGAGAACAGAAAGAGGGCTGGTGGTGTCACTTGCTACTTTGCTTCTTTGCCGCCCTCCTGCCTACAATGAACTGTTTTTCCTCTATGATGCCCCTCTACCATGAGCCTGCCTTAGAGTCAGGCAACTGTGAGCCAAAATAAATGTTTCCTTTAACTTTGAGTCTCAGTTATTTTGTATCAGCAATGAAAAAACAAATAAGATAATCTGCAATTTAACTGCAGAAGTTTATTTGACTCACAGAGAAAACTGAGTAACTACTTAGAAGACAACAATACACAATGTATTAACTATTGTTATTCTATTATTTTGTTATGAAATTTTGTTTTTATTTTTTCCATAAAATAAAAGTTATTTTCCAAACCTATACATTAAACTTGCTAGCAATGTTTAAATTTTCTTAGTTTCAATGTACCATTTGTATTTTCTCTTTTAGAATTTATACATTTTATTGGTCTTTCAAGCATCCCGTTGTTAGTTTTAATTCAGTTTTTCTTTTCTTGGAATTTTTCTTTTTTTCATTCTCAACTCACTTTATTTTGGTTCTTGTGGTTTTTTCAGAGAACAATTTTTTTCTAGTTCTAATTTGCTTACATTTCTTCCTTTAGTCTTTCCTTCCCTTCTTTTCATGTCATTTTCTCTCACTTTAAATAATTACAACATTCATGCCTATAGATTTTGTTCAGAGCTTAATTGTATAACATGGCTTTTAGTTTGAACTATTCTGTTTTAATTGCATTGTGTATATTGTGTGGAAATTTCAGAGTTTTGTTGTTTGTTTTTATCTTGGGATATTTAGAAAAATATGAATTGAGTATTAAACGTCTAAATTCATTTTATTTCTGGAGAATCTTAGGATGTATTGCATACAATAACCTTTTTAGTCTCATACCTTTGAAATTTTTGCCTCCCTGCTTCCCTTGCAATCTTTATTGTTCACTCTCTCTTTTTGACTCATTAAATAAATTATTAACAGGAGTTAAAGCCATTAACAGGAGTTAAACTTATTTAGGGTGATTTGATAATGATTACTTCTCCATTTTGTTATTGTAGAATTTTTAGGAAATCCATGAGTGAATTTACTTTTTCTGTGGAAAATTCTATGGAATTTATCTTTTCATATGGAAATAAAGTTCATCTGTAAGCTGTGGTTACAGAATATATGCCATACAGAATATATGTCAACAGTTGAAATTGTAATTAATTATCATTAGCCTATAACCCTTCTCTTTCAATACTAAGGGATTGCTAAGGAAGAAAGTAGTACTCAGCAGAATATCACAGCATTCATTATTCCAAAAAGTGATGGCATATACAAAGTAAAAATAAGAGCATCAAATCCAAATTCAGAGTAACTGTATATTTAAAAAAAATAAAAACCAAAAACAAACAAACAAACAAAGAAAAACAAGAAGCTTATACTGTTGTGTTGGAAGGGTCAACTTTAATCCATTTTACAATTTAACTAACTAGGCTCAAACTGTGGTAGCTTGTAGAGAGCTATATAGCTACTGACAAAACAGGCTGATGTTATTGGTCAGAGGAATTCATGACATTTATAATACCAATTGCATTAATTTCCTTAACCTTAGATTCTCTTTCCTTGAGTCAGCTGAGTAAACACTGGACTTGGATTTGGGCTTTTATAACTGAGCAGTTGTCTGCATGGTACCAAAGAATTTATTACGTTTCTGCCTCATTAAGAGTGGTTTTTATCAGGGGCTTTTAATAAATATTCACATGAAAAATAGTTCATAATTTAAAATTAACTCTACAGTGTTCAATCTCAAAAAAACTTTACATGACTTATTGAAAATTATAAAGTTAATTGTTACATAGACTAGAAACAGATTATAAATATTTTTTCTACAGGAAGAAATTACATAAAAACCAGAGTATATAAATGGTCCAATGAAATATTTAATTAAAAATCATAAAGTCAAAAAAATAAAAGTAAAATGAAGAAACAAATATAATTAAGTCTAAAATGATTGTTTAAAGAGTCCTATTAGTGGGGCTAAAATAAAGTCAAGCAATGATAGTTTACATCACACTGGATTTATTTCAATTATACTTATCCAGTAAAATTATTATAGGTGAATTCACATTAGGAACTTTATCTAATTAAACATATCAATAGCTCACAAAGAAAAACTGTGTGTTCCTCCTATAGATTCATACAATTTTATGTACATGTGTAATAATAATAGCAGGTTTCATATATTAAATGATAATGACATATACATCATTAACAAAATAAAACCATATAGTTGACAAAAGCACTCCAGTGAGTTGTGAAACAAAAAGCATTTCCAGTATACTTAATAACTAATAGAAAGATTCTTAGTACTTCCTTTAATGTTATTGCTTAGGTACCATCTTAGTAACTTTCCCCCTTGCTGAAACACAATAATGGACCCTTGCAATTTAAAGGAAGAGAGGTATATTTTGACTCAGTTCTCAGTCCCAGTAGGCTGCATCCGTAGCAGGACAGGATGGCAGGGGTGCATGGGAAAGGAGCACTGCTCTAATTAGGGCACCCAGGAAGCAGTGAGAGAAGTCAAGGGGAAAGAAGCTGAAAGGGAGAAAATCTTTTCCAGGCCATGCCCCCAATGACCCACCTCTTCCTACCAGATAGTACTCTCTAACAGCAAGTCAGCTATAAGCTCCATAAACCAATCACCTTCTGAAAGTCCAGCCTATGAGTGTGTGTGGACATCTAGATACAAACCATAGCAAATACAAGTCAATGAAATTCAGTAAGAGAAAAAAGTGGAAAAAGTGTTTTCTACAGATATGACACAGTAGAAAGTATTATTAAATAGGCAGATTATATAATTCAATAATTTCAAAACCTAAAATGTTCAATTGAAATAGCAAAAATTGTATAAAATAGTGATATGTATCACTAAAGCAAAGCAAATTAAAAATGTTTTTCTAGCTACATACTATTATTAGCTAAGCTATATAGTAGGAGAAATAACCCTGTTTACAAAAGGTATTACAAAAGTAAAATACCTAGAAATAAACTGAACACACCATTAAGCCTATCTGATTAAAATTTAAAACCCAAATGAAGTAAAACAGAAGTACTTGAACACAGAGTAATAAAAAAGTCTTACTTTTCTTAGAGGGCACTTTTAAAAATTTGTCAATCTTGAGATTCAAAACTTTCATTGTGGAAGTAACAATAGGATTTTAAAGCTCATATGTAAACTAAATATGCATAATTATGCAAAGGGAGAATGATAGTAGGTCTTGTTTCACCAAACATTAAAATGTTGCTATATTCGATATAGATTTGCATTGCTATTTGAATAACATCTGCAGTAGATGAAAATTGAAGCTTTGTGAGTATCTACAGAAGAGAGCAGCTCAGGGAGGATAAAAAGAAAGGCAAATACAAAGGTTTCGAGTCCTAAAAATGATTGTACATGGTATGAGAAACAGCAAATATGATTCTAGGCTTAGAGTGAAGAGAAAAGTAGACATCAGGAGAAGAGAAAAAAATAGCACTGAAAGGTGGGGTTCTAGATCACATGGGATAATAAATCATTAAAAAATTTTTGTCTTCTATGCTCACTAAGATGAGGAGTAACTGGAGGGGCTTGAGCACAGACGACACAATTTGACTGAAATAATGAATGTTTTCATCTTGGCTGCTGCATTTAGGAATAAACTGAAGATGGGCAGGATGGAAGTATGCAGCCCACCTTAGAAGTTAGGCAAAAGTTCAGGTAGGAGCTGATGTCTCAAATAACAGTTATCAATGCAAGAAAGGAGACCTAGTTTACTTTTGAATATATTTTCTACTTCGAATCAATTGAATGTGCTGATACACTAACAAAGCACGAATCAAAGAAACAAAGGACAAGTTTAGAGAAACCAGAAAGAAGAACTGACATTTATATAGATAATGAAACTGAAGTAATCCTGGGAGAAGAGGATTTGCTTCTTTGAGTAGAAAGGTATGAAATTTAGCAGTATTAGAAGAGTTAAAGATGTCATATTACAGTGATATATGCATACCCGTATTTATTGTTTATAGCAACAAAAGCTCATGTTTATAGTAGCACAATTCACTATAGCTTGGAAGAAGCCTGTGTGGTAATCAACAGATGAACTGATAAAGAAAATGTAGTATTTATATACAATGGATTACTCTTTTGCTATAAAGGAGGATAAATTTTAACAGGTAATATGAAATGGATGCACCCTGAAACTGTAATGGTAAAAGAAAGAAATCAGGCACACAAACCTAAATATCACATGATTTCTTTAATGATAAACCAAAGTATAAACAAATTAAAGAGTAAAATAAAAGATAGATGATAGGATATAGGGAGATAGATATTTTGCAAATGATAAGAGAATTAAGATGCAGAGGAAGGAGGGAGAGAGAGGAGGGGAAGGGGATATAAAAAGAATTAAAATGTGTTATGTACCCATATCAACCCTTTCACAGTAAATGTAACCATTATATGTTGCAAATATATGGTAATAAAAATAGAAGAAAGGGTAGCACTTGGCCCATGATTGTTTCCTTTGAATTTAGAGCAAACAAAACAAGGTAAATTAGCATCAGTGATTATTTCATATATTGCAGGAGTGTTTTGTGAGATTACCAAATACTTGTAGAATGGGTGCAAATGCATTGGTAAACTCCTTACATAATATTTTACCTGATGTCTTTCAGTGTGTCTGTACTTACTTCAATATTTAACATCTATTATAAACTTATATGAAATCTTAATTACAGCCATTCTATATCTTTTTGAGTATTTAAAATTATATTTATGAATTAAAATTGAATTAAAAAATTTGGATTTTCAAAAAGATAAAAGGAACATGAAGACCATGAAGATATCAGAACAAAAGTTTTTGGAGTAAGAAGTACTCCAAATGGAATTGGAGAATAACATTGAGACCTCTCTTGAGGCAATGATCATGGCATAAAAGCACATCATTCTAGTGTTTTTCTTCAGCTGTACTCAGATCAAGTGCATGGGTGTAGCCACATATAGGTGGAAGGCTGTATAGACCTATAGTTCGGGTGAGGACAAAGAAACAATAAAGGAGAAATTGGGGATGTACATTAGTGTAGTGACTATCAAAAACAGTATGGAGATTTCTTAAAAAACTAAAAAATAGAATTATCACATGATTCATCTACCCTACTTCCAGGTAAATATCTGAAGAAAACAAAATCAACATACAAAAGAGACACTTGCATACCCATTTATTGCTCATTGTGGCAGTATTCACAGTAACTAAAATATGAAATCAATTTAGGTGCCTATCATCAAACGTATTAAAAAAGTCACAAAGCCATAAGAAAGAATTCTGTTATTTTCTGTAAAATAGATGGAATTGGAGGATTGCATATTAAATGAAATAAATCAGACACAGAAAATTTATTATTACAACTATTATTCTTTTTATGTGGAAAAATATGGCCTAAAGGTAAGAAGAGCTTACTAGGGGTTAGGAAAGATATTAAGGGTTAGATGGATATCATAAGTACACAATGTATACATGTATAAAAATATCACAATGAATTCCAAAAATTTGTATAATTATTGAATGCTAATAATTATAATTTTTAAAAGATTATATTTCAAAAGTAGATTAAAATGCTTCATCAAGTTACTTCAAACTTTATGAGGAAGTTCAAGTACAGTGTAAGGAGTTTGATGATATCAGTAGATTGTTGGCTACATATAATTGTAAGATTGTGATAGGAAAGGTATCAAAAGGATTAAGCTTGTAAAATAGGAGGCCAAATTTAAAGAGTGAGATTAAATTGAATTTATAAAAATAATTGGTGATGATAGTGTGTAGTGTGTGACCATGAGTGTAAATGTCTATGGTAAAATGGAAATCAAATACACTGGAGAAGGTCAAGGCTTAGAGATCAACATGCTGTGAGAGTCATTTATGTGCATATTGAAATTGTCAGAAACTCTGTGTTAGTTTTATATTAATGCATACTATGTCACTACAAAGTTGGTAGCTGAATCCAGTATGTACTTTTTGTCTCATAGTACTCAAACCATCAGTTTGAAAAGTGATGATTAAATTTTCTTTCAAGATCTCATTAATCCTAAATCAAAGTTTGGAGGGTAGGTTTTTGGTTAGTGACCCTAAGGAAAAATCCATTTCCATCTTTCTTCAGGCTGTTGGCAGGTTTAATGTGCTCAGATAGGGGCTAAAGCCCTTGTTTCTTTGCTGTGTGCTCAGCTGATAGGTTTTCTTGGTTGTGATAATTCCATTACACATTAAGATAATATTTTGTTATATTACTTAATATGAAATTTAGGTCATTGAAGGTCAAAAGATGTAAATTTTATTACATAAAAAGAAAAATGTTCTGCATGTCCACAAACAAAAATCATTTAAGAAATAAAAAATCATCAAATATAGTGCATTACACTGATGAGAAAGGAATAATTTATTAAAATAATTATTAAAAATCAGTAAGATAAATACTAAATCACTTAAAAGGAAAAAAAGAAGAAAGGAAGGACAAAGGACATGGACTAGCAATACATCAGAAAATAGATACTAAAAAAAATTAGATGTTAGTGGTTTACAATAGATGAAAAGATGTTTGAAGTTGGCTTTGTTGAATTATTTCATGTTAAAAGTAGTGCATAACTGGTCAACTGTAAAATGGCATTATGTACTTTCAGTTTGTCAGAAATAAAAATGTGATTATATTTAATGTTGTGAAGAGTATATGAAAAATGAGGAAATGTATTTTGTTGTAAAAATATGGTGGAAATACCGCTATTCTTTCTATTTTTGAATTCACTAATCACTTACTGTCTCAATACTTTGGCCTCTTTTCTAGGTGTTTAGTTTGGGGTTTTGTAAGAATCTCAAACACTATGATAGATCTGATATCTCCGTTGTAAGGAGGAGAAACTCACCAGTAAGAAAAAAAAATACAAACTAGTTTGAAATTATTTTAGTTGATCATTCTCTCAGCTAGCAAGGTAAAACATTCTTTTCCTGATGATTTTATTAAGGGATATAACACAAGAAATAATTCTGAGGTTTAAAAAATACATTTGACCTTGAAATATGGAAAGGAATGCTCTCCACAAGAAAATAAATTTATTAATCCATCATTGAAGATATGAAAAAGTAATGTGTGTTTAGAGTATCAAACTGTTATTTGCACTTTCATTGTTCTTTTATTTTAACTAGAAATATTTTAAGGAAAATATTTCAAAAGCAGCAGTCTCTGAGGTGATTTTCTTATAATAACAGAGAATCTTGCATCCAGTCTCTGGAGGTGAATAAAGAACTAAAAAAGTCAAATTAAAAAGCAAATTATTGTTATAAATGACCATTGTACCATTATAAAATACAATTTTTGTGAAAATTAATAGTTTAATGTTTCTCTTTTAAATTAGTATTTTATTTAATTCAACCAATATTCAGTATGATTTCATTATTATTAATCATTTTTGCTGTAAGTCAAAAATGCCTTCAGAAAATTAAACTTTCACATATATTAGCTAATACATTAATATAAATGGAAGGGGTAACCACTTCAGTATGCTGAGTTCTTCAAATTTATATAAATTTCACAAGTCTTAGAAGCCTTTTTTCATTTTTTGTGACTGTTATTCTGTTTTATTTTTAAGGGCAAACATCTATGTTTCAAAATAATTATGAAATTCATTATTCTTAAAAATTGTCTATATAATACAAGCTATAAGAAGCTAAAACTATAAGAAAAGAAAATATTATTTAAATGATAAAGGACAAGTTGAATATCAGTGATAGCAATGCTAAAATTCTTTTCAAGCTTAGTACTATAATTGAAATGTAGAATGAAATAAATTGCATATATCACAAATTAGATGTTTACTTGAGGTTTTGGTAGTTCCTTTAATTATGGGGTATCAGCAGGACTTCTGATAAGAAATTAGAAAAGTAGAGAGAGAGTTTTTCAATAATTTGAAAGATTATTTTCAGAAGTATGCTATACATAATTATTTTGATCCTGTAATTCACTGAACCTCTAAATGGTAGCTTTCGAAAGTAGTAAAGGAACACCATTTAAGTATGATAAACAGGTTAGTGGCCAAAATCACCTGAGATAGTTAGACATAGTCTATGTTTTGTTCAGTTTGCAGTAGCAAACAGAAAGGAAAAGAGAGATTAGTAATACTATTAGTTAAAAAAAAAACATGCTTTATTTATTCAACTTTGAGTAGATACAGAAAAAATTACCAAAAGATTTTTAACTATAATTTTCTTAAATAGCTTATCAACAGATTAATATTCAAGTGTATCACATTATATGTATGTATATATATATACATATATATACACATATATGCATAATGTTACACTTTTAAAATGATCTATATTTCATAATAAATCTATATAAAAATCGTTTTTCTGGGTCCCATTCACCAGACCCTGACATACCTTCAAAGAGTAGTAAATTTAGGCTATGCAAGTGCTTTTTAAAATGACCAAAGAATCAATTTTCATCTGTAGTGTTTACTGATAACTATGGTGATAAATGAAACTTGGTTATTTCAGTTACTGAAAATGATAGTGTAATTTCTTTTCTCAATTTATTATATCTTGCATGTTTCCTATAATTTTTGCTTCTGATCAGTGGTATAATCAAATATGTATACTGCCCCACTGACTAGTGCTATGATTTAGATCTTACATGCTCCCCAAAGCCTCATGTGCTCATAGCTGGGGCTTTGGGAAGTGATTCAATTATGAGGTTTATAGCTGACTTGCTATTAGGAAGTAGATTACTAGAGGAGTAGCCTCGAAATTTTTGTCTCTTTTCTGATCCACTCTTCATTTTCTTCTTTCATTTCCTCTACCATGCCATGCACTGTTTCTCCTCTGCCAAGCCCCTGTGCCATGCCTCTTGCTATGTCTTTCATCTAGATGTCCCCTCAAAGTGTCATGTGCTCATTAATAGGACTTTTTGGAGTAGCTAGATCTATGGTGTATGACCTGGCATTAAGGTGTGTGATAACTAAATTGGTTTTGCATAGTTCTGGGTGTGGATAATGGAAGCCCCATCTAGAGTATGGGTGGCACCAATCAATAGGCTTGCAGAATGAGTGGAATATAAAGTGACAGAAAGCGGGCTTAGTTCTTGCTGCTTGCTTCTTCCTGCCTGCGCTTCAATGGACTGCTTCTCCTCTGTGATACTCCTCTGCCATGCTATCCCGGTTTGGAGCCAGCAAACTATGGATTCAAACCTCTATTAACTGTGAACTAAAAAATACCTTTCTTCCTTTAACTGGTAGGTTTTGGATACTTGTCACAGTAAAGAGAAAAATAACTAACACCCAGCCTGCCTCATGCCAACTGACAGATTTGATGTTTGCATGACACATAAATGGCAATTAAAGACATCAGAGGAGTTATCATTAGGTTGTTTATTTGAATAAAAGACTTTATTGTTTTTCTGCAGATTGTGCTCCTTAGAAGTGTTATACATTAATAATGAGCAACCCTAAAATGATGCCAAAAGCGAAAATCATTGGGACATGTAAGTTCAGCAAGAATACAAAGTGTGTTACATTGAGAAATATATGCACAATCTTTCAGAGAAAATCAATGCAGTTTTTGCACCAGGAACTAAGCACATAAATTTATGTAAGATGGGAGTAATTATGATACTTGGGAAGCTTAAAATCTAGAATAAATATAATAAGAACAACTGCAAAAAAGTTTATAAAGTAGATCAATGAGTTACCCAAGGCACATGATTAAGTTTGGGGTGAAGAATAAGTATACTAAAGCTATGGAGACTCGATGGCAAGTGGTATCAAAATTAAGTATCTATTTGAATGATCAATAGGTCAATTATTCAGAAGTGGATAGGAATCTCTTAAACTGAGAAAACAGTTTATGCAGAAGCCTTAAAGTAGGAGAAGTATAGGCCATACAAGACAAAAAACAAAACAAACAAACCAACCAAATAAACAAATGAAAAATTAACATGATTGGAAAAATAATTCATTTAGAGGAAAAAAGAGGAAGATGAGTTTGCTATCCCTCTTTTAGAAGTGTAATTAGTGCTTTATGGAAAATAATGGTGTATGAAGTGCATAGTACTTCTTGGCATCAACCACGTCATGCTTGCCTGCTGATCTTCTAAATGCCTAATCACCGAATGAAGGATCTCTCTGGTCTTGGTCCTAGCTTCTAGTTCTTCCTCTGAGTATCCAATGCAAACACCAAGGCAAAGATTTTACCAGTGTGTGAACTCCTCTTGTGTCTGGACTTTCAGGATATTATATTATATTATAGACTAATGACTAACCCATATTTGGTCTCTACCAAATATTTTATTTCACATCATCCTTTTGTATATGGACTTTACTTATTTTCTTCACTGTCTTTTATCCCTCTTGAAAGCTTAGAATAGTCAGTTATTTCATGATCTCATTTCTTTGACAGATACAGTAAAAGTTGTAAACCTGATAGTAATTCAATAACTTTTCCAATTACAGTTGAAGTAACATTGTTTGGATCATTCTATAGTCTAAACAGATGAAAATAATGTTCAGATATATATATATATTTATATATATCTATATAGATAATGCATGTATATTTTAAGAGTAATGTGGTATGGGAAGAAAACTGCAAGGTGAGAAATTTGGAATCAGAGAAAAATTTGTGTGATGTAGAACATGCTAGATTCTTTGGAGTCTAGATGAGGACTACTACTAGGAGTGGAAAATGTGAACAAATTCAAGAGAGATTCAAAAAGAGAGGCAGGACTCAGTAATTAATTAGGAATATGATATGAAGAGAGGAGACAAGGACAATTTCTATGATGTCGGCTTATATATAAAAGAGACTTTTAAGTCATTAGGTCTTTTTAAATTTCATTTTCTGGAATTTTAATTGCACAATTGCAAATGCTGTTATTATTTTAATTTATATATGGAAATTAAATTTTCTACAATTGTCAATTCATTTAAGAACATATGTGGTTAGGTTGTTGCTGCAAGTGTGTAGTTGCAAGGTTTTCTTCTAAATAGTTAATATATGTACCAGATTGCTCTGGTCCTTCTTTTTAAAAATAAAATGATACAATTTATTTAGAATTTTTCCTTGTACTTTTTTTATTTCTGGAAGACAACAAACTTTGATCCTATGATCTGAACTGGAAGTTCAAACAGGAGTTCTCAACAAATGTTCAGAAAGCTCAGTCTTTCAAAAAATCAGTTTAGAAACAAACTAAAATTTCATGTGAGAAGTTTGGTTTTATTCTGTCAAAGAAATATAGAGGTGAAGTGGCAAAGGCAGATTTATTCAGAAACAATTTTAATGTGAGAAAAGAGATCTCAGTTTAGACTGGTCTCAATTCTAAATACAGAATGGTAGAACAAGAATTTAAGCTAAGGACCCAAGTATGGGTTTTTGGGTGAAAAATAAATAAAAGGCAAAGGAAAATTCTTGCCAAGTTGACCCCAGAGAACTTGGATGGGATGGGCAGTTTCACCTAGGGGATGATGAGACATGAGGAATTTGGTCATACATCAAGGCGTCAGCTATGAGGGTGAAGATTCTGGTTAAACTACCTTGACAAAAATTCTTGCTAAACCTGGGTGATATAAGAATGAGCATGGAAGATCCGACCAAAGTTTGATCAAAAGGTGGCAGTTGGAAGAGGAATGGCAGGCATCTTGTCAATTCAGAGTGGCACACCTGATTTGTAATACAGACAGATGCCTTATAAATTCTTCATAAAATTTGCTCTGTCTTTAAGAATTTCAAAAGACTTTAATCTAAGGAAACACAATCATCATGTCTAGCATTAATTTCATTGTAATTGATTCAGAGTAGTTCCACATAATTGTGAGTTGTAAAAAGTCTATTTATCAATGTAGAAAGATATACTATTTGAATATTATGTTGACTTTTAGAGTTTTGGAGATGTCTGTGTTGCTTTGGCTCATCCTGAAGGATAGCATGGAGACTGAAGACCACTTTGGGGATGTGACAATTCATAATCATGCAATCTGTCATCCTAGGCATTGAACCAGTTCAGAACAGGCAGCCCTCAGGCAGGGCAGGGATCATGGATGGACAATTGGAGGACAAGGAAAAAGACTTCCAAAGGGTGGAAAAAAGTAGAATCTAATACCAGGTGAAAGAAGTATTCCATTAGATTAACTAGAATTTAATTCTGGGTGTACTTCCAACTCTACAAATGCCATGGAATCACACCTTTGGCATAAAATGTGGGATACATAATCTTCTTGTGCTTAACTTCGAGTTGGCACTTTCAGCGTAGGATGTTAAAGGAATAGCCTCTAAAGAAATGAAAGAAAATGTGCATTCTTTTTGATTATTGGACATCATAATGTAACAGTTCTAAAATCCAGGATTGTGAAATTCCCAGTTATCAATGGAAATATGAGGATGTTGAAGAATAATTTTACTTTTTGAAATTTACTTATGCTCAGGATCAATTTAATAAGCCAATATTAGAATAAAGCTGTTTAAGTATGAGAAAGGATAAATATTTCTTGAAGATCTTACTTTTGCTTTCTCAGTATTTTGTGGTATACTCAGGTAAAATGGCAATCTAACTAATTGAAGACTAAATGAGAATTCTTTGCATGAATGTTTAAAAGGTTAAAACAAAAAAAAAAAAAAAAAAGGAAGAAAAGCCTAAAGCTATGAAACATACATTTAACCTTTCTATTACTTTTATGTGATTTTTAATCTCACTCAACTGTCAATCGTCCTCATTATTTTGGGCACATTCTTCAAGCAATCTGAATTGTTCTCCAGTGACAGCCAAATCAAATAAGCAGTCAAACATTGAAGACTGATTTCACCAGATACCTTAACAATAGAGTGCCCCTCAGAATGTCTATTAAGAAACCTCTATGGTAGTTTTAGCCATAGAATAAAAATCTTCATAATTTCACCTCCATGTGCCCAATCAAAAACAAAAGAAAGCAAAACACATTTATTAGCCTTAGTTAAATAGCAATAACAATGAAAAAGTTTGCTTTGTCTTACATAAGAATTATTTAACATGTGAAAAGTTGTTTATTGAGATGTGAAGTAGTTCATTACATACATTTGAAAGATAATGCAGTTCTTTAGTTAAAGGATAAATATGGTCAGATTTTATTTATTCTTTTCTTAAAAAATATAAAGTATATATGTTTAACTGGAAATCTTTTTAAGATCACAAATCATTTTAGAAATGATTTGAACTTAATGTAGCTTCTTAAAATTTTAAGGTTTGTATTTTTTCATATCTTTGAATATACTCATTAACATCTTTCCTTATTTGTACTAATAGCCAAATTAAATTGAATCCAAACTTAAATTTTCAGATTCTTATTTCAGATATATGTGTAACATAACTAAAAAATATACAATTTAGGAAAACTGTCTAAAGAACAAAACCTTAAACTTTACTATTACAATCTTTGTAACTGACACGAAAAATTTTCCATTTTATTGTTAGATGACATGTTCGGAAATTAATATCCATGTAAATTAGGAACTAGTTGTAAATAAATTTGACAGTGTTGTAAATTTTTATTCACATAATTTATCTAAAAATTTTCTTTCCAGTTTTCCTATCATTAGGAACAAATTAAGCAATGTTTTCAAATTTGTTTTGTTTTGTATCAATTTGTTTATTTTTCCTTATTTTTCTTCAAATTATTTCCCACAAGTACATGAAGATAATAACAATCAAATAAAGAAATAATACCACAGACCTGAAAATAAATTACTTTTGTTGAAGAAATTAGTCCTGTAGAGCAACTAAAATTACGAAAATGTTAAAATGCAAGCCACATATTGAAATTTTAAAATGTCAAACGTAAAATCAGGTTGTCTCTTTCTTTAAAATTAGTTGATTTTCTTTGTGTTGAGATCAAAAAGCAAAATAACAATGAAATAACAGCAGAATAATTGAAAAATTCTTAGAAATAATAAAATATTTTGAAGCAGCAAAGAAATCAATATTTTTGTGTTTGTCACAGAAAAGTAAATCAACATTTTCTTTCTGTATATTTAGTATTGACCATCAAATTATATTGTTACTCTTGTAAACATTCTAAGATTTTACTTGTAATTTCAGTTACAAGAAATAGATACCTAAATAACCATATTATTTTCAAATACAAACTTATAAAGCTCAATGTAGATGGAATAGCAAGTGATGAGTAAACTTAAGAAAAATTATTTATAATTTGCTATTTATGTTCTTAATATGTTTTTTATCTGTTTGTAATTTTTGTATGTATACCAAAAATACATTATAGACCGTGTCAGGTTTTACCAAGACTTTGCCAGGTCTGATGACTTGTGGGTGCGCATCAATATTGTCGTGCTCAAGAAGGTGATTTCCCACAGAGGAAAATTAAAAGTTAAATAAGCAAAGGGATAATGTACATGGGAAAAATCTATGGGATTCACCATTTGTATGCTTTGAAGAGTTCTTTGTTAGCAGACTTATAGGATGTAGGTTAAGCTTACTTCTCTTCATAATGAGATATGAGAGTACATTTGAAATGTTGCTAACCAAGGAGTTCCTAAAAAGCAGTGCTTGAGGTTCTTATTGTGTTTGATAATATATATACTTCACTTAACATAGTTCCAAATTCCATGTGCTTAGAAGAAGGGCTAGTTTTTGTTATAACCCATTTTTTTGCTGTTTACAAACAATGAACCACACTTATGTGTTGCTAGTGGGAACCCTCTAGAAAATCAAGTTCTCAGATTTATCAGCTAAGAGTGAGACTGTAAGAAAGTCTTTCAAAGACTACCAACTAGACCTGCTTTATTACCTTTTTTTCTGTAGTTTCATATTTTATTGTTGATTATTTTCTAATTTTAACAAAGTTAATGTATCTCAGTTTCAATAAATGTCATGTTAATGTTACACTGATTTTAATTTTCTGCAAGTGCCATTGCTTAGCTGATAGGTCTGTTGGTGAATTTTCAAAATACAGGTCCAGTGGAATGAATACTAAAACTATTTCCTGGGACTATTTCCCCAAATCGGGGCTGGAGATATATAATATTTCAGTGTTTGATCACTTGTCTAGGCCCTAGGTTTGCTACTCAGCAACACACACACACACGCGTGCACACACACACACATACATTCTCCTGAAGTAATATTGCATGTATTGCATGTTGTAAAGAGTTGTGACATATGCCATTTGTCTGTCCATACTGTCTTCTAGCAGTACTTGATCAGTAATAGTGAAAGTTCAGGAAGTGGATATTTATGACAATTTATTATGTTGATAAGAAATAATAAATACTGCTGAATTTTTCAATATCTTTGATACTATTAGGGTTGAACACTTTCAAATATACTTGTCAGCCTATTGTTTTTGTCTTTTTGTAAATATTTATTCATACAACTTATATATAAGTAATTATTACAACATGAAACCTTGTTTGATGAGAAAAGATATTAAAACACCAGTTGCCATTAATAGTAATGCAGTAATAAAAATAGTAATAAAATCTTATACCATTTTTGTACAAATTTGTTTGCACATATCTGGTTTCGTTTATTAATTTACTCAGAATCTGCCACTGTTGAAGAAGGCTGATCGTGATTCTACCTTCTTCTATACTAGCACAAATTATAGAGTTTTCTACAGAGCCTGCCATAGTCTTTAGCAGCTGATTAAAAAAGCAGATAAGCTCACACAGTAAGGGACATTGATAGTCTTTTAAATGTTCTGTGCTTAATCTTCTAAGATTTTATTTATTTTTAATATTTGAGTTATTTCTAAATGAGGGCTATGTTAATTCAAATATATTTGATGAAAAGTAAAAGCTATTTAGTTAGGTTATATACCTGAAAATTTATGATGTACAATATAAATATGTGAAATATAAATATATTTTCCCATGACTTAAACCAGTTCCTTCCTACTACTCTGAAAGTGAGCTTTTAAAAATAGTATTTAATACATTTGAGGTTTTAATCTTTTGAGGAAAGAAAATCCATGTAGCAAAATCTCAAATATTCTTGTGCACACAAGAAATCTGCAAATAAATTTCTAACTTGCCACGATGAATTTCACATAACTTTACTATTAGAATGAAAAACTAATCAATTTTTTATCACAATATGTTTTCATTAGGAATGCAACAGGCAGCTTTAACTTTAAAAGTGTTGGTTAAACAAGTTGAGATGTAGAATAGCCTGGTAAAAATCACAAGGTTACCTTCATTCAGAACTTATTAAAAAACTGGAAATATTGTTATTATTTTCCTAGGGGAGAAAAGAAAGCAAATGACAGATATTGTTAAGGAAGGCTATATAATAGCTATGATCACAATAGAAATCAGTGAGGTATAATTTATTCTGTATTGTATTGTGAGAATGGAGAGCACTCTGCAGTGGAAAGGTAATAAATTAGAAGTAGATATTAACTTTTTTAATATACAGAGTGTGAGCTAGTAGTGACTGAAAGAAGAAACCAATATGCAAATCATGTCAAAAATTTAATACTAAAAGTCCTTGGAACACTGTGAAAGGAATTTCTTTTCAGTTAATTGCTCATATATAATCAGATAAAAGATATAATACAGAATGTTTGCTTGGCATTTAGAAGGCCACTGTAAGTTGATAGTCTCAATGAATATGTCTATATTTATTCCAAATTAATTTAAGACAGAGTTCACAGGCTGTGCTTTTTGATAGTCATGAAGGAATTGTAGTGCACCTGCTTTTGGAAACGTTTTCCTCTTGTAGAAAAGTACACTATTTTGCCTAGTTTGTGGTAAGTGATTTGCATGAATCCATAATGCTGCTGTCAGATCCATTTTTCCTTGTACCATTATAATGCTAATAAAGTGCTGAAAGACAGAATTTAAAAAAATCTTTAGACTCAATATCACTACATTTGACATCTGCATACTCTCTGTGATAAATATAGCATCAAATTCGCTATGGCAATGCTTTAATAATCTTAGCTCTGGGCATTAGTGCTATGCAGTATTTGCACAGAACTATAATATAGGAATTAGGTATTTTGCAGTGTGTAAGCAGTCTCCTTTGATCTGAAAAGCTGGCAACACATTGTGATAATAGTCGAAATATTTGAAAATTTATAGCCATCATATGCAGTAATTTCTTCAGCTTTTTTGGCTTAAATTTCTTTAATTAGGCCATAGTCCCTAAAGTGAAACTAAAATATGGGAATATTGACAAAATAGATTGTCTTATCAACTGATTAAAATAATTATAGTTTCTAATTTATTGAAAGAACTCTCAGATAATTTATTTCAAAAAAGAATGTGTCTCTTAGGCTCTTTTGGTCACTCATAATTTGGAGACAACTCTAGTGACCATGAACAGAAGTTTCAGTTTTATAAATCTAAAATATGTACATATGCAAAGCAATAAGTATTTCTAAAACTAGGATAAATACAAAAAAATGAACAAAACATAAACAATAATTCAAATCAATAGCATATCAATTGTATCATAGCTATTATTTAGTCATATATCTTAAACATACTCAGTTGTTTAGAGTAAGTAGTCGTATTATACTTAAACAGACTGTAAAGCATCTGATCAAAAATTATTTTATTTTCCTTAAAATTTCATCTACAAAAGGACTACAAGCTGTTTCTATAAATGTAAGTCAGATTGACTTGAGAAAGTAGCCAACTTGTTAATGAATTGTATAAAATGCTAGGAAAAATGTGAGGCAGTACAATTCAGAAGCAATTTTTAACAGAATAACTGAGAAACACTTTCCTCTCATTTTGATTTCAGCTGTTGGAGCACAGCTTAGGATCTCAGTTCAAAACAATGACTGTCATGAATTTTATTTAACAAAATAAAACCCTGTGACTGTTGGTGGCACTATGAGAAGTTGAGGCAGAAAGATCACAAATTTCAGCACAGCCTAGGCAACATAACCACTTATGGGAAGCCTCTCTCAAAAGAAAAAATAAAAGACATAACGAGGGCTGAGTATGCGGCTCAGTGCACAACCCTGGGTTTAATTTGTCTCAGATTTGAAATGATTTAGATTCTCAAATGTTCTTTCTCTACTCCTTTGGCTTTGTCTCTGTACTCTCTCATATACCAATGTATGCATGTCTACATGTGTGGATACCTATACGTACAAACATACAACTACCAAAAATAAATTTAAAAAATCACAACTACTCATGAAATGGTATTCAACGCAAGTCTTTGGTTATTCTTTTATTCAGGCTGCTATAAAATGATATGTTAGTCTGGATGGCTTATAAACAGCAAAAATTTAATTCTGTCAGTTTTGGAGCTGGGAAGTCCAAATTTAACATGCCAGCAAATTCAGGGTTTGGTAAAGTACGGTTTTTGATTTATAGATGTCTCACTTGTTCTCACAGGGAAAATAGGCAAGGGAACTCTGAAATATCTTTAGGGGTGTGAATCCCTTTCCCGAAGTCTCTGCCTTCCTGATCTCCTTACTTCTCAAAGACTCCACCAGCTGGGCGTGGTGGCACCACCTTTAATCTCAGCACTCCGGAAGTTGAGGTAGGAGGAGCTTTGTGAGTTTGACGCCCGCTTGGGCTGCAATGCGAGCGCAAGGCCGGCCTGAGCTACATAATGCGACCCTGCCTCAAAAAACTAGGGCCCGGAGTTTGGCTCAGTGGCTTAAGTGCCTGTGCAGGTGTGAGGTTTTGAGTTTGATCCCTGGTGATGCAAAAAAAAAAAAAAAAAAAAAAAAAAGACTCCACCTTCTAATACAATTACATTAGGTATTTGGATTCTAGCATCTGCAATTTGGTTAAGGGAGTACATGAATGTCTATTGTATTCAACATGGGTATCCCCAAACTCATGTCCTTCCCTCTCATTCAAAATATGTCTATTCCTTCCAAATAAAGTCTTAACTTGTTCCCATTTCAACTTTAAAGTCCAAAGATCCCTCAGTATTTACTTTGAATTCATGAGACCCTGGGCTTAATCTCCAAGTAAATAAGCAAATAAAATCGAGCCAATGTTTATAAGGTATTAGCCATTATGAGGCAAATTCTTCTCTAATCCTAAACTTGTGAAAATAAAGAAGTTGTATGTTTCTTCATTACCATAGTGGGACAGTCACAGGATGGACACTCATTTTCAAGGGGAGAAATAGAACAAAGAAAGCACTGATGGAGGTCAGGTATATCTAAAACCTAATGGGATAAACAATACTGAGCCCTAAAGCCCCAGAATAATTGTGCTGAGCTCCAGGCTCTGCCTTCCTGGTGCACTGTGGCAGAGGTACCGACTCTGTATTATCTGACAGGGGTCCTGATCCAGGATTCTGGGCAACCTCAATCTCATGGCTTTGGGCAGAGGCTAGTAAAAAAGTATCTAGTAAAAAAGATTATCCCCCTTTTTGAAATAAAGAGGTTGTCCTAACGATGCTTGAATTGCCTTCAGAGTCATTTTTCTCTTCTGGAAGCATACGGTGTGCTTAAAACTAAAAGGCAAGTCCCATCCTGGGAAATTGACTAATTTTCGGAGCTTCCTTCATTCCTTCCTTTTTCTCTCTCTTCAGTTCAAACTGACACTTATCTTTCTGGAGTGACTGACTAAATTGCAGTTCACACCCCCATTAACCTCCTCACGACCACGTTAATCTCCGTGACTCTTGACCATAGCTCTGGTGCAGGCTACTGAGCTATCAGTGGTGGTTTTCTAAAATTCTTTGAAACTTGATGTCTTCTTTCTCCTCACTACACAATTTTATAACCAATGAATTTTTCACTTCAAGATTTTATTTTATGCATAGACTGATGAAATAATTTTCAGAATCTTTATGAACTTCTTTATATATTTATCTCTTACTGTTTTGATTGCTAACATTATTATTTATCTTATAGTTTTATACCTGTAATTATGTCTTATGACTACACAAATCATTCAATTTCTGTCTCTGAATAGTAAAAATTACTGTCACTAGGTTTAGAAATGAGATATCTGTGGATAAAAATAGCTCAGTAAATTTCCAAATACCAACTGTAAGTCACGGGCAAGTACTTAAGCCTACATAATTTGATTTTAAAATCTTTTAATCTTTTACTGCTCACAGTAGTGCATACCTGTAACTGCATCTACAAAATAGCATCAAAAATTTGAGCCCAGTGTGGATAATTTGGTGAGTCCTTGTCACAAAATAAAATAAAATAAAAACTAAAATATCAAACTGGGGGAGTAGTTCTGTATTCAGTCTATAGTACATAAAATATACTTAACCATTAAATATAAACTAATGCTTCTTAGAAACAACTTTCCCTATGAAAAGGAGATTTTGGTTTACATTTGTTTCTTTTAAACCTCATTGTGATAATCTTAAATATCATTTGGCTTATATGAACATATTACTATTATTTCAAGTTATTTTTGATAACTTTTATGTAGCCTCATCAACTCACTCATTTTTTCAGTATATTAGTTGTGATAAAAATTCTACTAATGAATCAATTAACACCTCTTTAATATGCCATATTGTATATTGAACTAATATAGAAAGCAAGTGATAGCAAACTAATTAACAGAATGAGATTGATTTCGATTCAGTAAATAAGAGAAAAAAAAATTTATCCCTGTAGAAACCGAAATGGCTTGATGCTCAGCCAAATGAAATACTGAATGTTTACTAGTATGATGGAGCAGGGATTTACTTATGCAGCAAATGTAAATCAAATGTGTCTTCTTGACATGATAGTCACAAGAAAATAAAAGGAGTCTGTTTTGAAACAAGATTTCCATATGTTGCTCATGCAGGTCTTGAACTCCTGGGCTCAAATAATCCTCCTGTCTCAACTTTGAGAATACCTGGGATTACAGGTGCACACTAACACTCCTAGATCTTTAGCACACTAACATTCTTTAAAGGCTAGCAGTGGACTCCTCAAAATTCCCTTAAAGACATTAAAAAGTTTTACGCTTTATCAACCAGAAGTTTTTTAGTAGCAAGTGCCAGTAACCTAATTCCAAATAGCTTCAGCCAGAGCAAACAATACCAGAAGAAGAATTTACTTGGTTCTCTATCATAGAAATCTAAAGGTCATATTTTTGTTAGTTGGCAATAAATAATAACAATGTTTTAAAGGTATTGTTGCTTACCATAGTTTGGTTCTGCTGCTAATTGTGCTACTGTCTTCACTGTTAATTTTTTTGTGCTTGCATATGGTAACAAAGATATTTGCTAACTTCTCAGGGTGATTGTTGTGTTCCTTTTTTTCTCCATCCTCCAATTTACCTTAGCAGCTGCACGGAGGTGCCCATATGCCAATCATGAGAATTGCAAATGGTTTGATAAAGGTGCTTGTATATCAAATATTGGATTTCAGGTGCTGTTCTATAACATTAGTTCATCAATCTTCACAATTTGAGGAAACATGTAGTATTATTTTCTATTTTTTAACATTGAAGGAGCTGAGTCATTGAGAAGTTAAAGTTAACAATTCACAGAACCATGGGGATAGCACAGCAATCTCATTCCAACCAAAATGTCATACTGATTCTCTATGGAGACCAAAACAATGTTGCCATCGTGTCACTAGATAAATGATGAACCTGAGGTTGGATGAAGGGATAGTACTGGCATTAGAGAAAAACGCAGAAGAAATTTTCATCATAGGAGTAGGAGTGATATGTAGGAAAAAAAAATCAAATAAAAAAGTGTTGTTTATTTGCTGATAATTCAATGTTGGTGAGTTCAGAGAAATGGAAAATTTAACTCCCACATTCTTAATCATGCTCTTTCCTTTTGTTCTGTAACAAATCATGCAATCTTTGATTTATTCAAAACAAATCCTCTTCAAGAAAAGAATTTTCACTAATGAAACATCATATAACTTACTACTGCACATTCTGATGAAATCTTCCCTGAGGCATTCTAAATAAAATAAGGTAATTTCCTCAATCCTGAGAAAGAAAAAAACAAAACAAAACAAAAACAAACAAACAAACAAAAAACCCAAAAAAACCACCAAACATTCTTTTGGCTCTCAGTTTACAGATGTTTCAGTTCATATCCACTGTCTCCAAGACAGACAGAATAGCATGGGTGTATGGCAGAAGATGGTTGTTCATGGCATTAGGAACAGGAAGCAAAGAGGGATCTAGGGAGCAGGATGGGAGATGTACCCTTCTAAGCCATACCACCAGTAAGCCATGTGTATCAGTTAGATCCCATATCCTAATAGTAGCCTGCTATAAACTCATCAATGGACTAATCCATTGATGATTATCACATCCTGACAAGCCAATAACCTCCCAAAAGCCCCACCTATGAGCACATGAAGATTTGGGGGGGATATCTAGATATAAACCGCAACAGATGACTCATTACTATAATTCAATTATTCATTTAAAATTATTTAAAAATTGAGTTTCCATAGTTAAATCCACGTGCATTTGGAAAGCTTCTGTAACTTAGTTCCTCTTTCTGAATTCTAGTTTGTTTTCTTCCTTTTCCCCGTTTTATTTGTATGTGCCCCTAAATTAGCCTACTTTCTTGTCAGTTCCACATGCAAGGGTCTTATGGTTGTAAGTAGCAAGTGAAAGATACATTTCATTTCTTTGCAAACTGTTAAAAATTGTAATTACTCATGACCATCAGAGTCAAATTGGTGTCAGTGATATTTCTAAATATTTAGTCAAATTGGTGTCAGTGATATTTCTAGCCATGCCATAGAAGTTCTTTTTCAGTCAAATTCATTGAAATGTCTTCTATTTATTGCATTTAAAGAATTCTGACTAGAAAGTTGGAGGATTCATATTACCTTCTTATCTTATTCCAAACTACCAGTTATTCTACCGTAATTACCACTGCTGCTTCTCTTAAACTCCTTCCATGTTCTAAGAACTTTTAAGAACTGAACCAAATGCAGTAGTTAGTAGAATAGAGACTTACCGATTGCTGAAGGACTTTTGCTGCCCTTCTCCAGGGCCTTAGTGTATAAAATTCTAAATTAATTCTGTGCCTTTGGATCAGTATATCCTATTTCAATTGCATTTTGACATTTCAGATATTTCTTTAGTTCTCCCTGACATTTCAAAAACAACTAGCCATTGATTTTTTTCATTAGTTATGTCCCCCAAGCCCATGTGACATACAGTGCCTGATCTGGAGCACCCTATATTAAACTATAGCAGCTGACAAGTGGCAAGGGCAGGTCTGGACCAACCGAACTTCTTTCATTCTGTGCTATGATGCAGTAAACAAATCCTGCCACAAAAAAATGAGAAGCTTTTGTTACCATGAGACCTATTGAGAATGCATGGCTTGAAATTGCTACTATGGTGAAGAGTAAAAAAACACTCAAGTGACTAGGTACTATTCATTAATGATGATTCAACACAAGAAAGTGTCAGCTTGTCACCAAGTGTTTATTATATGTTTCTTACTAAAGGCACTGATTATTATTGATGTGAAGATCAAGTTTAGCAAATCAATCAAAACAGTAAAATAACAGCTTGAGTCTAACAAATAAGCAAACTTGGATCTGATAATCTTATGATTAATACAGTAATTTAATGTTTACAGAGCTCATTGAAATTGTATTTCCTATATATGAGTTAATTGATGCAATATTACTTTCTGTCATATGCAGCATTCATGGCTTCTTCATTTTTAAATACATTTTAAAATTATAAATCAATTCTTATAAGGGCCTCCTTGAACAGATGTTATTACTTACCCCTTTTGGTAAGTTCTTTTGAGTAGTGGTGAAAGGGATAGGGCAGGAAATGTTTCTTTTAAATTCTTTCTGATAGTGTTTAAAAATTTCTAATTGATCTATTTGCTGATTAAGACATTTATTCTAATGAAATAATAACAGCAAAAAAAAATACTCTACTTGAAAACAAGCTCAGCTTGTGGTGAATTGGTAGCTATGTTAGCCAGTTTCATTCCTTTTAAACACAGGAAGGTGAAGAAACAGAGACAGATAAGCAGAGAGATTTTTAAATGATGATCAAGAAACAACCAAAAGTAAGAATGGAAATCCAACACTCAATGAGTGTCAATTCCTTCATGAGCATGGCAGTCCTAACCCTGTGCACATGATCCAAATATGGTCTATTTGATGGAAATTTTTATCTGAAGCACATTCCTTAAGTCTATGCATTTTGCTAACCTTTAATTTCTTCAGTTGTAAAATATAAAATTAATTCTTGCTTCATAAGTTTGTTAGGATTAAGTAGGTTTTTATATAAGAAAGGATCTATAAGATACCCAAGACTTAGTAAAAATCATATCAATGCATATATAGATCTATTTCTTAATTTTAAAGTTTTCATTAAAGATTTTTAAGTGTCTAAATGTTTTTCAAAGTAATTGTTTTAATTTTGAGCAAAAAAAGAAATTCAGTAAAAACAAAGTCACTGTACACACACATTAAAATAGGTATTTTTAAACTTTCTTGAATGTTTCATAATCTTTCTCTAAGGATTCATGTTTTATGTAATTGGCTGAACTTACAATTTTCTTTCTAAATTTTCATTTCCAAGTTATATTCTTCAAGGTTTCTGCATAATTCTTACAAAAATTTGTTTTAATTTTTAATATACTGCAGCCAAAGATTGACTATAAAAATCTTATAATGTACATGGTAAACTATTATGAACATAATCAATAAATATTTAAATATGATGTAATTCAGTCAGGGTATTACAACTAAATGTCACATTGCTGATAAAATAATTTTCTGTTTTACAATATTTAATGATATAATTGCAATAAGAATGCTCTGTTTTGTTTAACAAACTAACATCCTGACTGATACTTATGATATCAGCACTATGGGATGCCAAAAACCGTATGCTTTAGCTTCGTACAACTGAACTCTGGGCTGTTGAAACCAACAGGGATGGCTTGAGTGATATTTTCAAATTGTTTCTTTTCTCTGAGTGGTTTTCATTTAATCACAGTAATACTCTGGGTACTATCTTAGGCCACAAATTCTTTTGAGAGAACATAGCTAACAAGGCACATGTCCTTTTGTACTGTTTTCATTTGTTAATGTCACGGGATTGTCTTCACATTGACCACAATGAGGTTATTCAAGGAAATTAAATATAGCTAGAGGAAAAAGAAAAGGAAAAAGACAGGCTAGTAATGGAAATAAACTATTGCTCAAGAGGAGTTTTCGGCAAATAGACATCACTTTGTCAAACATTGTTAACGTAGCTATTTGGAACTTTGCCTATGGAGCGTATGCTCATGTTTAAGATAATAATGAGGTGAACTGCCTGTGGGAACAGCTCCCATAGTCTCCTAGCTATTTGCCTCCCTAGGCCTACTTCTTCGTCTCTCACCAGAGAAATGAGCCTACCTTTTCTCTCATAGATTGCACTAATTTACCCTGTGTTATTTTATCCAAATGAATACCAATTTGTTCTATTCCTTGAAGTTGGATTTCCAACTTCAAAACAGAATGGGTGAACATCTCTAGCTCCAACTCTCTTTAACGCACTTTGTGGTGCATGTGTCACCCTGGTTACATTCCCTTTGTATGTATTTAATTTGATTCACTATTTCGAAAGGACAGGGAACTTCTAAGTTCCAACTTTGCTTCTAGGACTTGGGAAATTATCCTAAAATAATTTGGAAAGTTCATGGTGTCTACTGAGAAAGACTCAAACTAATATTCAATTTATCAGCTAATATCCATAAACTTCAATTTTGAGCAATAGACTCCAATGGAGCTTTAAGTCTCAAACAGTTACGTCAACTTTGTCAAGGAGTCTACATGTGTCTAAATAATGTGTGTTTTTTCTTTTTCCCAGTGTGTATGTCGCAACACTGATAAATGACCCATGGAGATTTACAGATATTTATTGGCAAGATATCTCAGGATCCTGCTTTAAGTGGATTTGGTCTGCTTTTATTTAAAGGATCGATGTCTCTGAACTAGCTTAGAAACGAAAAGTTGATGATATGAGACTTTCCATCATGGTGAATGAAATTAGATCTCTAGTTCCAAACCCTAGTGTTTCTTTGAGATTGTTTATTGAAATTAATTAGAATGCTGATCATTTATTTTATTTCTAGTGACAATTGTCTTTTGCCAAATATACAAGTGAATGAAAATATTCTATTACCATGTGCCTGTTCTCCATTATGGTAGCTGTAACCACCCTACCTGGGATGATACATGAGGCGGAACAGCCATCTGTCCTCTACCAATCCAGAAACTTACATTTCAGTGGCAGCATCTTTCACCTTTATCTCTGCAGGAAACAACTGAAATTTTCTTATAATGCAGTGACCTCTCTCCCCTCTTATTAATATACTTTTCAAATTCAGGAGATAAATGAGATTGATGGGTGGGTTGCACACAACACAGTTACTGGTTTCACTATTTTTAGCCCTTTATACCTTAGATTTTTGTTTGTATTACAATAAGGAATCTTTGAATCTCAAGCTCTTTTGATGTAATTCAGCCTTGATTAAAGGCCCTAGCTAACCAAACAATAATTGCTAAAGCCCTCCTATGGTAGCAACTGAAGCAAATACATTGAATCCAGGGACTTTGGGAAGATAATCATATTGACAATTCAGACATTTAATATAGAGAATTACTGAGTCAGAGATCATGACACTCAATGTAGTATTATCCAGAGTTACAATACACATGCCAACAGACTTCCTAGAACTGTGTTCCTATCCCTGCTACTATTGAAACAATTGCTTCAGACACAGGGCAGGATGCATGGAACATAGGTCCCCTGCCGATGTACTTGGCTTGCCTCTGAGGCCGCCTGACCATCAGCCCTCTGTTGCTGACCTGTCATCTAGTATGATATTAAATTCTTCATTTGCCTTAGAGATTTTAGCTACTTCTGGTCCTGCTTCTTCTCGTTGTGACTCCCCCTTTTTCATCATGTGCCGCGGTCCAGCCGGGCTAGGTCCACAGAGTCCCCAAAGGTGGGCTTGAGCATGGGCACGTGGAGAACAGACACACAAACAGCTCAGAGACTGTGTGAATCTGCTTCGTTTACTGCAAGCTCTAACAGAATATTTAATACTTTCTTTTTTTGGCAGAAGTTGAAAGTTTAGATAAAAAGAATGAGATCAACAGATGTTTTTGTGGTTACATGATTCATCAGCATAGGCAGAAAGACTGTACTTAGTTAGTGACCTTGAAGCATGTTTTGGCTACTAGTTCTGTGAATAGATTATTGATTGGTTTTGATTTGTTGAATCAAGTTTCCCCGTTTACCTGTGGGATGAAATCTTAACAATTGTTTTAGAACATCAATCTTGGTTTGGGGAGGTTTAATGTACTATGAGGGATCAGACTGTTTTAAATGTTCTATCATGGTAGGCCAGCTAAAAGCCTGCAAGACAAAAGACTATGCTCACCCATGACTCAGCCTCCACATCCTCCTGCGATGTTCTCAAAGTGCTGATATCAACCAACTGTCTGCCAGGGTGTGTTATCCCCTGTCTCGTTTAAAAGACAAAACATGGTAACGTATCAGCCTCCCTGGGTGAAGGATCCCAGGCAGTCCCAGCTGACTAGTCATTGTTATTATTATTATTAAAGGCTCCCAAACTTCTGATTCGGCCTTAGCCTCGTTGGTCTGGTTCAGTGTCAGACCATTACACCATAAATTGTAGAAAAACATATTTGACATGAAATCTATCTTTGTTAACTATCCCTTTGTTGTTATTATATGTTTTTGTAAATGGGAGTGGGAAGTCAGGGAGTTTCTGTACTTTGTTTACCAATTTTGTACATGGCAAAGATAGAAAAAATTCTCTGAACTGGGTCAGAGCACAGGTTAGCACAACAGTTCCCAAGAAGCATAAACCCATTCCCACAAAGCAAATTTTTATGCTGTGTCCTTTTCTTAGAAGATGTCCTCCTTGAAGATCTGTCTTCTTCCATATTTGGACCTTGTCACACAATATGGCCAGAGAAGGACATGACAATCATAAGCATAGAATCTTTTGATATTCTTTCTTATTTTCCCAATAATTTCATTATTTGTGTTTTACTTAGAAAAGAAAGTGATATTTATCATACTTTTTATTAAAGTAGTTATTATATTATTTCAAAATATACATTGAAGAATTTAGTCAAGATTTACTGGATGAAATAATGTCTTAACATGCATCTTTTTCTCAGTGCCTTGAAGTCCTTCAAGTTTCATATCAAATATCATTCTTGTGCTTCAAAAAAGTAGATAGTGCTAATCCCCATTCTCCTAAGTTAAATGACACCATGCACAAACACACGTGGTAGCAGCATCACATTCCTTATTATATGTGTTTTCTTATTTAGGGGATCAATATTTGATGAATAGATCATTATTTTCTGGAGTAGGAATAACATTTCCACTAGCTTATATCAAAGATACAATATAGTAAATGTATGTTTTAGTGACCATACTCAAATGATAAGAAATTTTAAGGTCAATTAAACAATGATTTCTATGTCAGTATTATAAATTGATGAATTTGGGTTTTTAGTTTTATGGAAAATATACTTAATAGATTTCTTTTATTTTATTTCTATACATAGAAATTCAGGGCCTTTGTACCAAGCTACATTCTCTTCCCACTTTTTAATTTTTGTTTTGAAAAAAGGACTTTCTGTCTCTACATTGCCTAAGCTGGGCTCAAACTTGCAATTCTTTTATCTTAGCTTCCCAAGTGCTGTACTTGTAGGCATGTGCCATCATGCTCATTTTCTTTTATTTCTTTTATTCCGTGAGATCCATCCATCCAGTCACTGCCATAGTTATGAATGTAGTTAAGAGTCACTTCTATATGTAATGATTCTGCCCTGTTGGCCTTTGCAAATCACTCCTGAAGCTTTGTTCTCTATTTTCTGGAGCATCTTGATGTTGATGAGTTCGTACGTTTTTTTAAACTCTATATAGTCACATAAATTTCTACATCCCTGTTAATAGCCTGTATTTTAGGCTTGTTTTTGTAATTCACTTTTTAGGCTTGAATGTAGCATCTCACACTATGACTTTATCTGGAAAGAAGTGATACTTAAGTGGTTTATGGTTATTTGGTTAATGTTATTCTTTTTTGTATGAGTATAAACTTCATACAGCAAGGTGAAAATCTGTTCTGGTTTATGAGACAAACTCCTGGAACGTAAACAGTGTATCATATTTGACTGATAATTAATTTCTTTTTAATGAAAATAGGAGAAGAAAGTGCTACATTAGGCTGGATTCAGAGAATGTGTAAGATTTTCATAAGAGAGAAATAGTGAGATAGACCATGATACAAAATAGGAGACTGCAACAGATTTTCATGGAATGCCAGATTCTGCTGGGCTGATAGTGGGAGGAGGAAAGGAAAAAATGATGTCTTCTGACGTTAAACAACCCATGTCACAAAAAAAGCAGAGAAAGTAATAAAGTTTGGGAAGAATTGAAATGATACGACTTGTGGGTAGTTAGCTTTGGGAGACTGTGTGTGCTGGAAAAAGAAAGGTCCTTGCTGTTGAATTGCAGAGTGTAGGAGGAAGAGTTGATTTAGAGAAATGGTTACTTGTTCAATTTTGGTGACCTTGCAGGGATACTCAGTCAGTTGACAATTTAGATCTATTGATGAGAAGGTAGGTTGGAATATAATTGAGTCAGATCCAATTTTGCTTCTGATTAAATTATAATTGTAGCAACTAGGGACTTTTGATCTTATTTGTGAAATAAGCAACCTATTTAGGGACTCCATATTCCCTTAAGTCTCTCCTGTTTTCAAGTTTGCCTTTTCACCCTCATAAAATTTGACAAACATAAAGTATACTTTTTTATTTTTGAATTTCTTTGCATGTTTTATTATGGTAAAAATATGCCTACTATAAATTCATAGATAATATACCTTTTTATGTTGAACTTTTACTTAACATTTATAATAGCAATTTCTGAACTATTCTGATTCTATGTGTAAAATATAACTACACACAAATACAGTATCTGGAAAGCAACATATGATCACTGTTGATCATGATGGTTTTATAAAACGATTTTTGTTGTACCTATGAAGTTTACAATTTAGTTAATGAACACTTTGTCATTTCAAATTGTATGTAAAAACAGTAATTATTTTCTGAAGTATATCTAACAATAGACCAAGTATTTGCAAAGATATGGTATTTTTAAATTTAGGTATAATAGTTAAAGGAAAATTGCACTGAAGCAATCCCTTTAGAATTGAAAGTAATTTAATCAAAGTACAGAAAAAAATCAAGAAATCAAACAATAACAAATGCTGGAGAGGCTGCAGGAAAACTTCTACACTGTGGCAGGCAGGTAAACTAGTACACCAGTATGGAAATTAATGTGGAGAGTCTTCAGAACGCTAAAATTAGAAATCCCATTTGACTCAGCAATTCCCCTTCTAGGTATCTTCCCAAAAAATTAAAAACATCATACTGCAACCACACATGCATACTCATGTTTACAGCAGCATAATACATAAGAACTAAATCTTGGAAGTGACCCATATATCCTTGAACAAATAAAAGGATAAAAAGAAATGTGGTATTTGCACACCATGGAGTACTACTCTGTCCTAAAGAAAGATAAATTTGTAGAAAAATGGATGTACCTTGTGATCACATTATTGACATAAGTCAGATACACAAGCCTAAATATCACATTGTTTCTCTTACATGAGAAACCCATAGTAAAAAGTAAAGAGCAAAATAAAAGACAGTTTGTTCTCAAATGGGAAGAGAATCAAAAGATTGGGTTCAGGAATAAGGAATGAACAAAAGGAACTGGGATATGCTATGTACACTTACTAACTCCATGCCAAGAATATAGACATTATGTGCTACACACATGTACAAGTTAATTAACTAATTAATTAAAAATAATATTGTACTAGTACAAAAATGAATGTTCAGGAAAACTCAGCTATGAAGTATAATTGTTGATGGTATTACTTTTTCTATTACCAGAAAGTCAATAAACTTGCCATACAAAAACTAAACTTCAGTGTTTATAGCTAAAATTATATAGCATAAATCCAAAGGGTTTTTTTATAGTAAGAAAATAAAATGTCTATGACATTATCTAATGTTTACCATCCTGATTTGACTTGTAAATTCCTTTTAAGATACACTCAAATATGATAACAAATCAGTTAATATCAGTGCTATCATTTCTTGAGTACACTCTGAAAAATAATTTAATTTAGCAAATTTTCATGTAAATATTTTACACAACATGACCTTAAAATATATATATATATATATATATATATATATATATATATATATATATCTTATTTTATGGAAAAATGGTAAAACAAAACTTCATAACAAAATAATGGGAGAATAACAGTAGTTAATACAATGCATGTTGTTATCTTTAAAGTACTTACTCAGAGTACAAGATACGAGCATAAAATTTCTCTGATTAATATTAGCACAACCTTTCTGTTCAATGAACTAAGAGAAACTAGTAGTATAACTATCTTGTATTTCACCCCTTTTCTCTTCCATCCTTTCCCCTTTTACCTTTCCTAGCTCCTTTTCCTTTTAAATAATTCCTTCCCATTTCACAGTATCTATTGTACATTTTAGAACTTATTTACTCTTACACAATTTCTCACACCAGAGTGTTAATACAGTGTTTACACATGTGAGTCTGATTTGTTTCACTTGAGAGTATGGTCTCAAGTTGCATTCATTTATCCATAAAATTCTGAAGTTTATCATTCTTTATGGCTGAGTAGTACTCAATTACATACAAATATCACATCTTGTTTTTCTGTACCTCTGTTGATGGAAATATGGGCTGTTTCCAAAATTTATCTATTACAAATTGTGCTGTTATAAACATGGGTCCACATATAACACTGTGGTATGACGTTTTTAATTCTTCTGGGAAGATACCTAGAAAGGGAATGGCTGGGTTAAATGGCACTTCTAATCCTAGTTTTTTGAGGAATTTTGACACTGATTTCCAAAGTCATTGTACTAGTCTACACTCCCATCAACAGTGGCAAAGTGTTCCTTTTTCCCCACATCCCTGCTACATTTGTTTTTGGTTGTTTTTTGATGATTGCTGTTCTTTCTGGAGTAGATGGAATCTCAGTGTTGTTTTAATTTGCATCCCTCAAATGACCAATGGTGTTGAACATATTTCATATATTTATTTACCATTTATATTTCTTCATCTGAGAAGTGTGTATTCATCTCAGATGCCCATTTTTGTATTGAGTCTTTGAATTTGGGGAGTCTGATTTTTTTCAATTCTGTGTATGTTCTACACATAAGTCCTTTAAGGGACAACTGGCTAAAATTTTTCCCACACTGTGGGTTGCCTTTTTACTCTGTTGATGGTTTCTTTTGAAGGGCAAAAACTTTTAAATCAAATGAGAACCCAGCTATTGATTCTTCGAAGAATTTCCTGTGGAGGTTGAGTTTTGTTGATGAACTCTCTGCCTACATTTATGCCTTCCAGTAGATTTAGTATTTCTGTTTTAATGTTTAGATCTTTGATCCATTTTGACTTTTATTTAGTACATGGTGATAGACATGGGTCTAGTTTTAGTCTTTGGCATGTAGAGAACCAGTTTTTCCAGCATCATTTATTAAAGAGGCTATCTTTCTTCCAGTGAACACATTAGGTCCCTTTATGAAAGTTAAGGAGGCTGAGTGTGTTAGTAGTTGTACCTGCATTTTTTAATCTATTCCACTGATCCTCAGATATGTTTTTTGCCAGTACCATGCTGATTTTATCACAGTAGATTTGTAGTATAATTTCAAATCAGGGATTGTAATTCCTCCTGCCTTGCCTTTGTTGCTCAGAATCACTTTTGCTATTTTACATATCTCCTGTTTCTAAATGAATTTTAGGAATATTTTCTCTATTTCTATGAGATTGTTATGGTTTGTATTCCTATGGCCCTGCCTCAAGTCTCATGTAATCATGAATGAAGTTGAATCTAGCATTTGTGATTGGTTTGTTGTCTAGCACTGGGATTGGTGATGTGAGTGTTGCACTCACCCAGGATTGGAGCCAACATACAGTGTAAGCGTGAGAAGAAGGCGTGTTTTGCCTCTTTTGCTCTTGTACTTTACTGTTTGCAGTGGCCATGATTGGCTGCACCACCACACCATGCTGCCTTGCAGCCAAATGAGTATGGACTGAAACGCCCAAGAACTGTAAGAAATAAACCTTTCCTTCCTTCATGTTGGGCATCAGGTATTTTGTCTCAATAATGAGAAAAAAGTAAGTAAGATAGAGGTCTACTAATAGTATTGTGATCTGAATTGCAATCAAATGTGTATAACAATTCTGGAAGTATGGCCATTTTCACTGTATTGGTTCTTCCTATTCATGAGCAAGGGATATCTCCATTTTCTGATACCCTCTTCAATCTCTGTTTTTAGAGTACTGTAATTTTCAATATATGGATCTTTCACTTCTTTTGTTAGATTGATTCCTGTGTATCTCATTTTTTGGGATGGTATTGTGAAGGGTGTGATTTTCCTAATTTATCTCTGAGTGAGTTTGTTGTTTTTGTACAGGAATGTTACTGCTTTTTAAGTGTTGACTCTTCTGTCCAGCTACACAGTTAATTTTGATATTAAATCTAGAAATGTTTCGGTGGAGTTTTTGAGGTCTTCTATGTAGAATATCATGTCATCTGTGACTAATGATAATTTAACTTAATCTTTTCCTTCCCTTGTTCCTTTTATTTTTCTCTCTCATCTAATTGCTCTGGCTAATGTTTTCAGAACTACATTGGATAGAAGTGGACATCTATGTCCTGATTCTGATTTTAGAATGAAAATTGTCAATTTTTGTCCTTTAAATATGATGTTGCTTGTTGATTTTTCATAGATTCCTTTTTTCAGATTGAGATAAAGACCATATATTCTGATTTTCTGTAGGTTTTCTTTTATCATGAATAAGTGTGGGACTTTGTCAATAGCTTATTCTGCTTCTATTGAGATGATCATGTGATTTTTGTCTTTGGCTCTGTTGATATGGTATATTACATTTATTTATTTGTGTATGTTGTACCATTCCTGCATTCCTGGGATGAATCCTACTTGGTCATCATGTATAATCTTTGTGGTTTGCTGCATTCTATTTGCTAGTATCTTATTTAGGATTTTTGCATCTATGCTCACTAGAGAGATGAACATGTAGTTCTCTTTTTTGGTAGGGTTTTTCTCTTGTTTTGGTATCAGCTTAATACTCATGTCCTGGAAAGAGTTAGGGAGTATTGCTTCCCTTTCAATTTCATTACAGATTTTAAATAGTATTGAAATTAAATCTTCTCCACATTTCTTGTAGAATTCAATCATGAATCCATCAGGACCTGACTTTTCTTTGTTGGTAAGTTTTTAATCAGAATTTGTATATCTTCTGGATTTATCTTTGGTAATTCATCTGTATCTAGTAATCTATCTATTTCTTATGTGTTTTCCAGCCTATGAGTGTAAAGACTTTCGAAATCTGTATTGGTGATCTTTTGAATTTCTTCAGAATCTGTAGTGATTTCATTCTTTTCATTCATCATTGCAGGAATTTACGTCTTGTACTTCCTTTTAAGTTTGGCTGAGAGTTTATGAATTTTATTTATTCTTTCAAAGAACCTACTCTTCAATTCATTAATTCTTTGTATTGCTTTCTTAGTCTCAGTTGCATTAGTTTGTGCTCTGATCTTTGTCATTTCCTCCCTGGTATGGGCTTACAGTTTAACTTGCTCTTTTTTTCTAGAAGCTTGAAGTGCAGCATTAGGTAGTTTATTTGTGCTTGTTCTGTTTTCTGGGTGTGAGAATTCACTGCTATAAATTTTTCTCAGAGAACTGCTTTCATTGTGTCCCACAGATTCTAGAATGTTGTTTCTGCATTTTTGTTTAATTGTAGATGTTGTTTAATTTCTTCTCTAATTTCATCTGTGAGCCATTAGTTATTCAGGAGGGTGTTATTTAATTTTCATATGTTTATGGAGTTTTTGCAGTTTTTTGCCATTCATTTCCTATTTCAGTTCACCATGGTCAGATAGTATACATGGGATAATTTCAATTTCTTTGCATTTACTTAAGCATATTTTATGGGCTGGTATATGGTCTATTTTAGAGAAAATTCCCTGTGCAACTGAGAAGAATGTATGTTCTGATGTCATTGGGTGGAACACTAAGTCCATTTGTTCACAAGTTTGTCTCAGTTCTGATATTTCTTTGCTGATTTTTGGTCTGGTTCATCTATTTGTGACAGTGGAGTATTAAATTCTTCCACTGCAATCGTGTTTAAAATGTATTTTTCATATTTATTCTATGTATTGGCTATATTTGACTGACTTTCACCATTTTCATATTATTTTATACATCTATACTTAAGAATATTTGTGGTATTAAGTCCTGTGTGCATGTGTGTGTGTGTGAGTGTATGCATATAGGTATGGAAGTGATGGCAAAATGAAAGCAATTCAAAATTTATACATTCCAATAATTCATAGTTTAAGTGTAGAAAGAAATCATTAAATGTCAAACTTGTAATATCCTTAATATGTTTAAGAGTTCAGGAGATATAGGAGATAGCATATCATTGTAAATAAGAATATTATTGATTGAAATCATGTGGTCTATGAGGCAAACTCATGGAATAGATTCAGATATTTTTGTCTTTTTGGTTTCTCTTTTGGATAAAAATGACTTCATTTCCTTCCGCAGAATCTCTCACTTTCTTCTATAAGGAACTGATTGGTTTTTATTTATGTATTACTATATCCAGCTGATGTACAGAGGATATCTATCTAGGCTCTGCAGATACAGTGGTGAACAGGATGTCAAAGATTCTGCCTATAAAATTGTATTCTAATGAAAGAGATAATAAAGTGAGAAGAAATATTTAATGCTAAGCACTTTCTAGTGCATGAAAATACAGTGATACTGTAGTACACAAGACCTGTTGTAGCTGGAGGCTGGCTTCTTTATGGAGGTAGTACTGGAGCCAGGCATGTGAAGATCAGGGCATTCCAGGCACCCATACTATCGATGTCACAAAAGCCGAGGTCATATGGGGAGTAGAGCGGGAGTACATACAGATGATAACAGTGAGTCCCCGGAAGAAGTGGCATAAGCTAAGACTGCAGATGTAGATGTCACGTGTGTTAAAAATTTTCACTATTTGGGCATTTGAGACCCTCTGTATCTGGCCACAATTTATTTATCTGACTGAACTTGCACCATGCTTCCCTAGTTTGTTTTTGTAATCATCTCTGGCTTTTCAATTTCTGTCCTTTTATAGTTGTATTCCACCCACTTAGAATTCACTCACCATGTTTTTACATTTTGAAGTACCAATTATTATTCAAAGTGTATGTCTTTATGTGAAATGTAATGAGTATTATTTAAATGAAGACTCCTGTGTAAAATCTTTGTAGAACACTTATTTTAAAAATCTATGGTGTAACAGACCAAAAAACATTTAAAACATGTAAGACAATTGTACTAAATCAACCTACAGTTTTAGATACAGTATCTGTGCTGGATTGTAATATGTTGTTTTTTATTAGTCTGGATTTTTATCTGTATATATGGTAATTAACTTTATAAAGTCTTATAAATAAATGAATCTGATGCTGGAAAAATAAAAAGAGAGTGGAGAGAAGGGGAAAAAAGATCTGATTGGTTATGCACATGAACCAATTCCCTACAGTGAATACAATCTTTATGTACTGCAAACATATAATAATAAAAGTAAAGAAAAATAAATACAGATACACACAAAAATATACAAAAATATACACACAAAAATATGCTTAGTATTTCAGTATAGTTTGTAGGTTAAGTGAAGTATAACTTTTTAAAAAAAGAATCTTTTCCTTAAAGATGAAATATGTGCTCCTGGTAAAATACTTCAAACCACAGATACAAAAGAAAGCAAAGAAGAAAAAAAAATCAATATTATTACTACTCCACCAAAGATACTGCTGTTAATGTTTGTCTTTATGCTTACTTTATTTTCTTCTATCCAGATAATTGTGTCTCTCTATATGTTTTTGTTAATCACCCACACCTAAATATAGATCATCTCAGTTTTTATCTTAAAGTGTGTTGAACATTTCATGTTATATCTTTCTTTTTATGTAGGTTTTTAATTTTGTAGATAAAATTCATTTCAATTAACATCCTAGAAACACATATTTGATAATTTTCTGATTATTCCCTGACTAGCAATATTTGAATGAAAACTTTTTATGCTAAGTTTTTGTTCAATCTGCAGTAATGTTTTCAATGGAAATTCATAGAAGTGGATTAACTGGATTAAATGATAGACAAAACTTCAGAACTTTTGATACTTATTTCTAAGTTGGTAACTCTAAATTAAATAACAGTTTTGTTGCTATTTTACTGTTACCTAATATTGAAGCACATTGGCACTTTATGCCCTGTACTGGTTACAAAATTGTTAAGACCATGATTTCCATTAAAATCTTTCACATAAGAGTGTCTTTTTTTTTTTTAATGGTGACCATGTTAGGTCATCACTATAATGGACTGAGAGCAAGGATGATCTTGGATTACCTGTGTTATGCTGGTTTCTTCTCATATCCAACTCAAGGAGCAAATTACCTTGATATCACTCAATGCAAAGTTCATAGCTCATGATCAAGATTATATTCTCAAACCTGAGTGCATAAAAACATGAAATAGAAAATTAATGTAATTACTCAGTTTATATTGTAAGCAATACTTAATTATGAAACTATAAAAAGTGTATATTTAAAAAATTAATCATAGTTGAAAATATGTCCCTATAAAAACTTGAATTTATTCTTTGGCAGTAATTACTGCCTAATTGTGGTTAATTTATTCTTAAAAGTTAATATAGAATTGAGAGGAATAAATGAAGAAATATTTATAAAAATAATTCTTTCTTTCCATTTAGCACTAGTTTGTCAATGTTGCCAACATATTCATACCGCTGTATCTTCAAATTTAAAGTTTGACAACCATTCAATCATTTAAATAACATTACCTAGTACTTGAGTCAAAACTATTACTCAGGGAGGCTGAGGATATATTTGTAACCCATTTTGACAATGTTCACATAATGAATATTAAAGTACTAGTGCATTTTGGTTTTCAGATCTTCATAAAAATAAATAGCATCAGCAGAATTAAACTAGAGATTAATTATTAAGAAAAGCCTTTGATTTCTTTCCCCTACTGTGAAGGCCACTTTAATTGATGATGATGCCACCACTCCTGCTCTCAAGTATACTCTCACCTCAGGGGCCAGACAAATATACAATAATAAAGCAATCACAACAATATTCTAATTTGCAAGCAATTTAGAATGTCAGAGAGATTAATTGCTGCCTCTCTAGCTCTCCTTTTGACAGGAAACAGTTTCCAAAGACCTGAAAACATTATTATGAAAGAAACTATTGCCTTTTTATTTCACAGCATTTCATTTTTTTCTTAGAATTACAGGGAAGTAACAATAACAGAAAGAAAAAGAAAATTACCTTGCAATGTTGTCAGTTTTCTGATATTTTATACTTCAAACAAACTACAAAAACTTATAAAATCCCAAGAGCTGCCAAGTACTAGTTATAGCTGAGGAAATAAAGAAATGCCAAAGCTAAATGGATTGTAACTTCTGACAATTTTAGTATAGCATAAAAGTCTATGGATTGTTAAATCAGAAATTCAACAGCAATCAAGTGTATGTATAGAGTAAGCGTAAGGTGGATTTAAACCGATTTGATGTCAATAAAAATGTTGCACACTTAGGCATATTGGGAACAGAGTTTTTGTGCAGCATAAAACATCTTCAGTCTTTTCTATATGCTATCATCTCTACATGTATCTCATCATGTAATTCTTTTTATAATTACTGACAAAATACTATTTTTCCTATATTGAAGTATGTGCAAGTTAAATGAATAATCTCATTTAGCATATTACATTCATGAGAAGGAAATATTCAAGTTAGGAATTAAAGGATAAATTTGAGATAGTCATAGAAATGTTGCCAAACTTGTAGTATAAAATCAGTATTTCATAATAAAGTAATCACACATGAAAAGTATACCACAAGCATACAACAGCACACTTTTAGAAACCAGAGAACTTTCAAATCTGTATAAAGGATTTATTTATTTATTTTTCTTCTTCATTCAGATACTTGGAGTTGGGTCCAAAGCAAAAATAAGCATTTCTTATTTTTTAAAGAAATTCCTTACGACTTCCAAATTCTTGTTGGATATGTCACTAATACTTGGGTCATATATTTTTATAGCCATGAGATTATGCTTTATTTTTTCCTTTACTCTCTCATCAACTCCATCACCAACTTTTTTTAAACTTCTATACTGTTAATTAATTTTTCTATTCCCATTGCCAGAAGTACCACCACGTAAGTCTGAAACTATTTCTGTAAATTCCTCAGATTTACACCTATATGTTTGTTTCATTTTGGCAATTCATCATTTATGCTAATTGCCTGGATAATCTCCCTAAGTAAGTTTGGTCATAATACCTTCTTTTGCAGCAAAACCAAGTCTCCAATCTTTACAAATCTAAGTCCAATACTCTTTTCTTTCATTAATCAAATTTCAACTAAGAATTTGAGATTTATCTCTTACCTCTTCCAAAGTCTATGTTTAAAGCAAAGTGGTTGTTCCTTAACAAGATCACAAATGTTTCTCTTAATAATTGGAATTTGGAGTAAATACTAAGAGTAAAATAAATTGTAAATAAAGCAGCTCAATTTTGACTAATGGGAAACAAGGAGATGTGACTTTTGCAAAAGGGAAGGGGACTGAGAGATGGAGGGAAGATGGAGAAGGAAAGTGGATATGAAAAGATTTAAGACCATACACTGGGGGTATGCTCTGGCTAGCCCCGTGCTTCAGAAGCTCTGAACTTCTTGCAGCAAGACACAAGGTCCCGGTGCTGCCACACTTTGGGAGTGTGTCCTCTCTATCTGCACAGAGAATCTGAGCTCTGCCCAGTCTTGTGTCCCAGCTCAAGCCATCAGGGAAACATCCAGCCAGCCTCACAACGTGCAGAGGTTATGAGCACAGCCCAGTCCAGAGACCCAGAGCCACTCATCAGGGAGCAGCCAGCATAGTTGAAGGGTCTTGGAAAATTTGAGCTCTGCCCATCAGAGCACAAGGCCCCAGCTCTATAATTCAGGGGTGTGGCCACATGTCAGGTCCTGGAGGTTCCAAACTCTACCCAGCCAGGAGTAAGGCCCTGGCACCATATGCTGGGAGTGCACTCAGGCTAGTCCCATGCTGCAGAGGCTCTGAACTCCTCACAGCCAGATACAAGGTCCTAGTGATACTACAGATATAACCTTCCAGGTTGTGCTTCACCTAGCTGCCTGAGTCCTGGAGGCTCTGAACTCTACCCAGCCAAGCAAGACCCAAGCACCACACCCTGGGGCTGCATCTCTGTTACCCACCTCAGTTATGGAGTTTTGAACTATACCCAGCAAGATTCTAGGCCCTAGCAACATGCTCCAGGAGTGTGCTCTGGCTACCTGCTGAGAGGATATAAGCTCTGCCCAGCCCTGCATCCCAGAGCAACCTAACAAAGTACATTGGGGAACACTTGGTCAGCTTCACAAGCCACAGAGCACAAGGTCCCAGCACAATAGCTTTGGGGTGCACCCCAGCTAGCCATGGGAATATTGGAGGATTGAAGCTCTATCCAGTGCAGTGTTCCAGTGCAATCCATGGGAAGGTTGCCTGGCCAGAAACACAGGTCCTAGAGGAAAATTACAAAATCAAAGAGCAAGATGCAGTCTCAGTCCTCCAGCCCACTGAAAACAAACCCAAGAGACACTGAAATAGAAGACACTGGAAATCACACAACTGAATTTTATGAAATGATAACAATTGAAGTAAACAAACAATTCTTTGCTATAAACTATGGAAGAAACTAGAGAAAATTAGATCAGAAATAATCTCTCAGGTGAAAAATGAAATGACAAGAATTTTGAAAGAAATGCTGTGTGCATCTAAAGAAAATCAAGATAAAAAATAGAAGAACAAGAAATGATGGAAACTTTGAGTGAACAACATAAGACACACTTAGAATGCATGAAACAGATTCAAAGGGATATTCAGGAAATTAAAAATTACACTGAATGTTGGCAAAACAGCTTCAATGAATCTGAAGACAGACTCTTAGACCTCGAACACAGTATGGAAGTTTATAATCATGAAAGAAAAGCTCTTAAAAATAACAAGGAACCAGGAAACAACAATTCAACAGCTACAAGATAATGTAAAGAGAAGCAATAAAAGATTGATAGGTGTTAATGAAAAGGCAGGGGTTCATACAAATGACCTGCAAAGACTATTTGGAGCAATAATAGAAGAAAACTTCCCAAACATGGGAAGAGAATCTGATATTCTCGTAAGTGAGGCATACAGAACCACAATTAGCCATAACCAAAATAAATCTTCACCCAGACATATAATAATTAGGATATCAGAAATTCAGCACAAGAACAGAATGCTAAAACTGTTAGAGAAATGAAACAAATAACCTATGAAGGAAAGCCTATCAGAATTATGGCAGACTTCTCAACACAAGTCAAGAAGAGCATGGAGTGAAGTATTTCAAATCCTGAAAGAAAACAACTTTCAACCCAGATTGATGTATCCTGAAAAAAATCTTTAAAAATTGATGGAAAAATAAAATACTTCCATGACAAGGAATAACTGAAGAAACTCATGACCACCAAACCAACACTACAAAAAGTACTGAAAGAAACTCTAGAAAGAGACAAAGATAACTACAATCCAAAGAACAACAACAAAGGGGAATCACTAAGCAGGGCAAAAACTTAAAAAAGAAAAAGTAGAAAACCAACAGTAGAAAGATGACATGACAGGGATGAGTCAGTACATACTAGTTATATCAATCAATATAAATGGTCTCAACTCACCAATAAAAAGAAATAGACTGGCAGAATGGGTTAAGAAACAAAATCCAACAATATGCTGTGTACAAGAAACACATTTCACTCAAAAGGAAATTCAGACTAAAAGTCAAAGGTTGTAAAACAATACTCCATGCAACAGGAACCCAGAAAAAAGCAGTGGTAGTTCTTTTGTTTGCAGACAATGTAAAATTCCAACCAAGAATGACCAAAAGAAATAAAGAAGGTCACTACATACTTGTTAGGGGAAAACTTGAAGAGGAGGCAATTGAGATCATAAATATATATGCACAAAATATGGGAGCATGCAACTAGGTAAGACAAATCTTAATAGACATGAAAAACCAAATAAACCATAACACAGTTATAATGGGGGATCTTAATACCCATTGTCACAAAGAGACAAATCAACCAAAGATCAGCGAAGAAATAACAGAACTGAATCAAACTTGTGAACAAATAGACTTAGTAGATGTGTACTGAGTGTTCCACCCAACAACATCAGAATACACATTCTTCTCAGCTGCACATGGGTCATTCTCTAAAATAGATCATATACTAGCCCATAGAAAACACTTAGGTAAATGCAAAGGAATTGAGATAAATCCATATATATTATCTGACCATAGAACAATAAAATTGGAAATTAATGACAAAACCCCCCACAAGAACCCCATAAACACATGGAAATTAAATAACACTCTCCTAAGCAATCAATGGATCACAGAGGAAATTTAAGAATAAATTGAACAATATCTGTAATCAAACAAAAATGCAAATACAGATTACTAGAACCTGTGAGATACAATGAAAGAAATCCTCAGGGTGAAATTTATGGCACTAAACTCCCACATCAGAAAAGTGGAAAGGACACACATAAACAACCTAATGCTGCACCTCAAGCTTATAGAAAAAGAAGAACAAGTCAAGCTCAAAGCCCAAAGAAGAGAGAAAATTATCAAGATCAGAGCATAAATCAATGCAATTGAAACTAAGAAAACAATACAAAGAATTAATGAATCTAAGAGTTGGTTCTTTGAAAGAATAAATAAAATTGATAAACCTCTAGCCAACCTTATCAAAAAGAGGAAAGAAAAAACTCTAATCCATGCAATAAGAAACGAAAGGGGTGAGATCACTATAGACACTGTGGAAATACAGAAGATCATCAATACCTACTTCAAAAACCTGAATCCCCATAGGTTCCATAACACAGAAGAATTAGACAGACTCCTAGAACCCTATTAATTACCAAAGCTGAATCAAGAAGACATAAAACTGCTGAATAACCCACTTTCAGTTAATAAAATTGAAAATGTAATTAGAACCTTACCAACAAAGAAAAATTCTGGTCCTGATGGATTCATCACTGAATTCTACAAGAAATTTAGAGAAGATTTAATGCCAACACTCTTCAATGAAATTGAAACAGAAGCAAGTCTCCCTAACTCATTCCTGGAAGCAAATATTACCCTAATACCAAAACCAGAGAAAGACCCAATCGAAAGGAAAACTACAGGCCAATCACCCTCATGAACATAGATACAAAAATCCTCAGTAAAATATGGGCAAATAGAATACAACAAGTCATCAGGAAGAGTATCCATCATGATCAAGTGGGATTCATCCCATTAATGCAGGGATGGTTCAACATATGCAAATCAGTAAATGTAATACCCCATATCAACAGGGCCAAGGACAAGAATCACATGATCATCTCAATAGGTGCAGAAAAAGCTTTTGATAAAATCCAACACTCATTCATGATTAAAAACCCTACAGAAAATCAGAATAGATGGTCTCTGCCACAACCTGATAAAAGCCATATATCATACACCAACAGCTAACATCTTACTAAATGGACAAAAACTGAAAACTTTCAACCTAAAATCAGGAATAAGGCAAGGATGTCCTTTATCACCACTCCTATTCAATATAGTTTGGGAAACATTAGCCAGAGCAATTAGATGAGCGAGAAATAAAAACAATAAGGATAGGAAAGGAAGAAGTTAAATTATCATTATTCACAGATGATATGATACTCTACATAGAAGACTCCTAAAAATCCACTGAAAGACTTCTAGACATAATAACCAAATTCAGTAATGTTGGATACAAGGTCAACACTTAAAAGTCAATAGTATTCCTGTACACAAACAGCAAACTCACTGAGAAAGAAATAAGAGAAACCATACCTTTTGCTGTGGCATCCAAAAAAATTGAAATATTTAGGAATCAATCTAACAAAGGGAGTAAAAGATCTATTCAGTGAAAATTACTTTACTCTTAGAAAGGAAATTGAAGAGGATTTCAGAAAATGGATATACATTCCCTGTTCATGGATAGGAAGAGCAAACATCATGAAAAGGGCCACTCTCCCAAAATTGTTATACAGATTTAATGTAATTCTAATCAAAATACCACTTGCATACCTCACAGAGCTAGAGAAAACATCCCTGAAATTCATCTGGACCAGAAGAGACCTAGAATAGCAAAGACAATTCTGGGCAACAAAGGTAAGGCAGGAGGAATCAAAATCCCCAACTTGAAACTATATTACAAAGCTACTGTGATAAAATCATCATGGTACTGGAATAAAAACAGACTGGAATAGACTAGAAGATACAGCCACAACCACAAACACACTCAGCCACCTCATCTTTGACAAAGGGGCCAAACATGTACATTGGAAGAAAGAAAGCCTCTTTATCAAGTGGTGCTGGAGAAACTGACTTTCCATATGCCATAAACTAAAACTAGATCCATGTCCATCACCATGCACTAAAATAAAGTTATAATGGATCAAAGATCTGAATATTAAAACATAGACACCAAACCTGATGGAAGACAAAGTAGTTAAAAATCTTGATGACATAGGAGTAGGTAGAGAGTTTATGAACAAAAATCAAACTACACAGGAAATACTTCCCAGAATCAACAACTTGGATCTCATCTTACTAAAAAGTTTTTGCATGTGAAAAGAAATCTCCAACAGAGGGAAAAGAAAATCCACCAATTGGGAAAGTATCTTAGCCAACTGTCCCTCAGACAAAGGTCTTCTATCTAAAACATATAAAGAAATTTTAAAAAATCAGGCCCCTAAAATTCAAGGACCCAATCCAAAAATGGGCATCTGAGATGAATACACACTTCTCAGAGGAAGAAATACAAATGGCAAATAAATATATGAAAAAATGTTCAACATCAGTTGTCATTCAGGAAATGCAAATTAAAACAACTCTGAGATTCTGTCTCATTCTGGAAAGAATGGCCAAGTTGAAGAAATCAACCAAGAATAAATGCTGAATGGGCTGTGGGGCAAAAGGAACTCTTCTCCACTGTTGGTGGGAGTTTAGGTTGGTGCAACCACTGTGGAGATCAGTGTGGAGATTCCTCAAGAAGGTAGGATTAGAGATTTCATTTGACCCAGCTATCCTGCTTCTGGGCATTTTCCCAGAAGAATTGAAAACGTCATGTCACATTGATATATGTGCACTCATGTTTATAGCAACCCAATTTGTAATAGCCAGATCTTGGAAACAACCCAAGTGCCCCTCATTCAAGGAATGGATAAAAAAAGATGTGGTATTTTTATACAATGGAGTACTACTCATCTATAAAGAAAAATTTCATTGAGACTTTTATAAGTAAATGGACACGACTTGAGACCATACTCAGAAGTGAAATAAATTGAACTGACATGTGTAAATACTTTATTGTCTCCCTAGTGTAAAAAACTGAAAAAGTATATACAATCCAAAATCTACAGTCAATACTGTGTATGGGGGGAGGCGGGACAAGATGGCATAATGGTAAACAGCAGGTTAAGTGGCCTCCCTGAAAGATACCATCCAAATGCTGAAATATAGCAACATGGGGAAGATAAGAAGGAGGGAGGTGGGTCCTCTGGACCCAGGAAGTATCTAAAGTGAAAATCAAAGCCCACAGAAAGAGTAAAAAGAAACATTCAAACAAGGAAGGCAGTGGCTGGCGGCACCTCTACCCAGAGCTGGACCCACTCTCTGAAAAGAATTGCTGGAACCTGGGGATGCACGATCAAAGTCCAGTGGCCACGGTGATGGTGGTGACCCTGGAGACCTCTGCCCAGAGAGGCAGCATTGGAGGGGCGTGGCGGTGGACAGAGGGAGCAGACCTGGAGAACTAAACTGGCTGACAGTGAGTGCAGCAAATCCCAAACCCCTGTGAGGGAGAGCAAGGGACTGGCATCCATTTTGGGGCTGGAGCTACCCCTAGTTGGGCACAGTCCTGTGGAAATTGCTCTGATCAAGCCACAGAGGGTCCCAGCGGGCAACCAGCTCAGTCTGGAGACCACGGCTCCACACGTGCCCTAGGGGTAAAAGTGGAGGATTTGCAGATAACCTGCCTGGGTTCCCAGGTGGTGGCCCCACCCCCATGCAGTGTGCCAGACATCAAGGAGCCAAGGCAGGCTGAGGAAAGGCAAGGACAGCACTGTAACAGCACACATATTAGTCCAGAACAACCCAAGAATATGTCAAGACAAAGAAGCAAAAGGTAGTCTCTGGCCTCCAACCCAAACAGAACAAATAGTGGAGAAGCAAATGCAGAAGAGGTTGGGAGTCCCACAACTCAAGTCTCTGAAGTGATGACAACTTAAGTGAAGAAACAACTTCATGAGGCTATAAAAGAAATTAGAACAGAAATACTAACTCAACTAAAAGAAGAAATGAAAAACATAGTAATTGCTAGGCATCTCTAAAGGAGACATACATGAAAAAATGGAGCATAGGAAAATGAGGGAAACCTGGAATGAGCAATACAAAAAAGATTTAGAATACATGAAACAAATTCAAAGAGATTACCAGGAAATCAAAAACTCCAATGAAAGTTGGCAAAACCACCTGAAGGAAACTAAAGATAGTCTTTCAAACCTTGAAAACAGGTTTGCAGCTTGTTATCGTGAAAGGAAAGATCTCTTAAAAATAACAAAAAACCTGGAAGTAACAATACAACGGCTGCAAGACAACCCAAAGAAACATAACTTTAGAATAAAAGGTGTGAGTGAAAAAGCAGGGGTCAATACAAATCAAATTAAAAGCCTATTTACAGAAATAATTTCAGAAAACTTTTCAAGCATTGGAACAGGAAGTGACTTTCAGATAAGTGAAGCATATAGAACTCCAGCTAAACATAACCAAAATATACCTACACCCAGGCATATAATAATCAAGATCCCAGAAATTCAACACAAAAACAGAATATTAAAAGCTATTAGAGAAAAAAAACAGATCACCTACAAAGGAAAACCCATCAGAATCACAACAGACTTCTCAACACAAACCATCAGGTCAAGAAGAGCTTGGAGTGAAGTATTTCAAGACCTGAAAGAAAACAACTTCCAGCCCAGATTGATGTACCCTGCAAAACAGTCTTTCAAAATCAATGGAGAAACAAGATACTTCCACGACAAAGCACAACCAAAGGAATTTATGACAACCAAACCAACCCTACAAAGAATACTTAAGGACATTTTAGAGAGAGATAAAAAAGACCATAGCTCCAGAAACAGCAGCAGAGGGATGTCACTGAGTGGGGCAGACAATTGAACAATCCATCATCGGGATTTGAGTCCAGTATTGTTTTCAATGAGCTGTTTAGTTTGATCTTATTCTACCTCGACCTGCCTAACTTTATTATATATGATGAGATAGATAGCTATTTCAAAGGCAACAAAATATGTTAGGGTAGCTTTTATCAATATTCGATCACCTTGTTTTGAAACCCGATATTGCTTTCATTGTTCTAAGTGATTTTAACCTATTTTGGTTTGATTGTTGTATAACAGATGATATAGGCAACTGCTTAGAAGATAATAGAAGGCATTATAGAAATCAACGTTGTATTACTATGTATTGCTTCCATTGTTTTATTTGTTATTAGTTTTATTCTGTACTAGTTTGTTTGATTATATTAGGCCTGATGGCATGGGCAGTTATTTTGAAGATAACAAGAGGTATTCCAAGGGGAAAGGAGGAAAGAAGGAAGGGAAAAGGAAAAAGATATAGATTTATATGAGGGTATACAGAAGATGGTTAAAATGACTATACTACTAAAGGCATTAACTATTGAGAGAGAACAGTTGATACTCATATGATTAGATCAATTTTACATGTCTATATCTGTCAATCTGAGCAACCCCTTTGAAGGTAATGATATACAATGTTGCAACCAGTTTCAAATTCCAATCATCTCATTTTGTAAACCTATAATGTTACAGTATCAGATTTGTTGTTATTTGTTGGTCCCTTTAGCTTTCTGTTTCTCTTTTCTGTGACCATTGTTTTATTTTTTATTGGTTTTATTCTCAACTATTTTGTTTGACTATATTAGGCCTGATGATATGGGCAGTTATTTTAAAGACAACAAGAGGTATTCTAAGGGGAAAGAAGGAAAGAAGAAAGGGAAAAGGAAAAAGACATAAATTTATAAACAGGTATACATAGGATAGTTAAAATGACTATATTACTGAATGCATTAGCTATTGAAAAAGAACAGTTGATACTCATATGATTAGATCAATTTTACATGTCTATATCTGTTAATCTGAACAACCCCCTTTGAAGGTAACGATATGCAGTATTACAACTACTGTAAAATTCCATTCATCTCATTTTGTAAACCTATAGTGTTATTGTATTGGATTTGTTGTTGTGTTTGTTTGTCTTTTTTGCTTTTTGTTTCCCTTTTCTGTGTCCATTTTCTCAGTAAGAAACTGCTCAAAAAGAAAAAGTAATTGGGATGGGGAAAAGAGGAAAGAAGGAAAGGAAAAGGAAAAAGGCTTAATTTTGTATATATTTATACATAAGGTAGCTAAAATGACTATACTACTAAACGTTTTAGTTATTTGAAAAGAACAATTGATACTTATATGATTAGATCAATTTTACATGTCTATATCTGTTAAACAACCCTTTTGAAGGTAATGATATGCAATATTACAGCCATTGTCAAATTCCTGTCATCTTGTTTTGTCGACCTATGATGTTATTGCATTGGATTTGTTGTTATTGTTTGTTTGTCTCTTTTGATTTTTGTTTTTCTTTCCTGTCTTTTTTCTTTTAAATAAAAAAGAAAAGATTTAAGATATATTATGTACATATTTCAACTCTCCATAATGAATGTAGTCATTACATACTGCGAACATGTACTAATAAAAAGGGAAGAAGAAATAAAAATTAAAACTATCTCAGTAATAGTTCTTGTTTTTACAAATCATTGTTAACTAGATAAAAAACAAAACAAAACAAAAAAACTCCAAAATGACCTTATAGCCCACAATGTCATTTTCCCAGTATCTCCATTACTAAACATGAGATTTCTGAATAAAGAATTTCCAAAGAAATGCCCTCATTCTGCCCAGATTACTGTACATTGGTTACCCCAGAGGTGTCTTGGGGTTTCTGGAGCAGATTTAATGACAAAAGTTTATTACAGCTTAGAGAATTTACTGTCAGATGCATAAGTTTACAATAGTAAAGTAAGTATAAGAGAGAAAATTTGTATCCAAATTCTTAAAAATTTCATTAGTGAATTTACAAATAAAAATTTAGGAGAACATGTGAATGAGTTTTAGAGAGCCCACAGTGAGACTAAAGGAAATCATAAAAAAATGCTTTTGCTGTAGTCAGAATGGAAAGTCTTCCTAAAGCAAAGTGTAGAAATTCTGCAGTGTACGTTATGTCCAATTTTGTACTCTTATTTACATTTATAGTCCCACTGAGCTACGTCTCTAGGTCTTTTAAAATTTTGATACAGAATCTCAAAGATTGCCCAGGTTGAACTTGAACTTCTATCCTCATGCCTCAGCCACCTAGATTTCTGGGATTATAGTCTTGTTTCGATATGCACAGTTTGTAGTAGTCTCATAATATCTTTTTTTGATTTTGTTATTAGGACAGTGGTTGTCTAAAAGAATGTGTTAGAAAGTATTTCCTTTGCTACTTTTAGAAATTATTCAGACAATTGGTACAATTTCTTCCTAAAATGTTTGGTAGAATATCTGTTTAATCTACTGAGGATGTTTTTTGGTTTGAAAGGCTGTTAACCATTTATTCCATTCAGTTAACAGATAATTGGCTCATTCAAGCAGTCTGTTTCTACTTCTACGAATTTTGGCAGGTTGATTGTTTTAAAGAATTTGCCTATTTAATCTAGATTATAATTTTTGGCATAAAGCTGCTCATGTTTTTCACTTATTATCTTTTTAATGGTCACGAGACTTCTAATAATTTCTTTTTCATATCTGTAGTTGATTAAGTAATGGTCAATTTGCAATACCCAGTTGAACTGAATCAGCATGGTTGTAGGTATGGAAAGTCCCCCTGAGGATTGTTGCCAACAGTATAAAAGGATAACTGAAGAGAAAGATGGTATACTGCTGATTCTCCTGGAGAAGCTTGTCATGTTGGTTCTCCTGATGTGAACTCAGCTTTTATCATCGGAGGAGCCTGGGTCCTCGCTGTCACTGAGGATGGCTATTGTTATTTTCTGAGGAACTCTGGCCTTTACCTTGAGAGTAACTTTCTGGCTCCAGTGCAGATTCCTCAGTCCACTGGCACAGAACCTTCATTCTGTTGGTGCACACTTTTTAGTTCCACCACTGACCTTTGGACCTTCCCAGTGCAGATCCTTGGTATAGACTTGCATGAGACATTGTCATGGGCTCTAGCTCTTCAACTGGACTCTTGCAGGACATTGCCATGGGATCTAGGGCCTCAGTTAGATTTTTGGGTTTCTAGTGTGTGCACAGATCTCCTACACTCCTTTGCATTTGACTCTGTGTGAATATTATAATATAATCCTATAAATATGTGTCTTGTATTAAATCTTTTTCATTGTAAACCATGACTATGACAATATCTAATATTAATAATTAATATCTTTTTCATATCTAATATTAGTAATTCATGACTTTTTTTCTTAGTCTGACTAGAGGTTTAAGTATTTTTTCATTTTTTAAAAAATCTGATTTTGATTTTGTTGATCATCTCTATTAATTTGTGTTTTCATTATATTAATTTTGGTTATATTTTTATATTATTTTTTCTTTTAGCTTATTGGGGTTACATAATTTTCTCTTCTTTCTGTTATATAGTAAAGGGTTAGATGACTGAAATTAGATGTTTCTTCTCAGTCAATATGCTTTCAATGCTGTATGTTTTTCCCTAAGAACTGCTTTCACTGTATCTCATAAATTTGAAAATTGCACTTTTACTTAGTTGTAAATATTTCTACATTACTCTTGAGATTTTTTCTTTGAACTATATGTCATTTAATAGGGTGCTGCTTATTTTTAAAATTGTCCAACAGTTTAAATTTTTAAAACAATTGGTAGAATTTTATATTTGTATAACTTCCTTCTTATGGTTAGTATTTTTAAACTGAGGCCTACTACATTTATTTTAGGAGGTATTTCCTTTAATGTAAAAGAAAATAGTTTTAAGAATTTCTTCCTATTTATATATTACAGTTTATCTGAATTTAACTTTGAATTTTGTGCACTTTCTGAATATCGGCTTATAAATGATTTGAGTATATAAAGAATAAGTAAACTTATTTTCTATCAAAAATCCATTACCATCCTTCATAGAATTAGATTATATATTCCAGACAGTAGTCAATAGAGTAAAAGTAGGAAAGTAACTTCTTATTCTCATAGTTCAAATAGCTTTCATGTTTTTATCAACTTTGATTGGTTATTCCTTTCTTTAATAACCATATTTTACCTTAAATTTTAGGGGTCAATTAATTTTAAAAACTGAGTTAATTCTTTCATTTGTCTTCATAAAGTTTCTCACAAATAGTGTAAGATTTTGCAGTACCTTAAAATTTAAATCTTGATTCCCATTTTTTGCCAACAAATTTTCTTTCAACCTTTTCTCCACAAATGTTTGTTTTTTCTCATGCTTTGTAAACATGTGCTAGCAGTTACATATAGTAACTTTGTATGCTATTGTAGCTTGACTTGCTTAATGAGAAAATTTAAGGACTAATTAGATATTTTTATCCTGTCCTTATGAATAATACCTTACCTTTGGTTCACTTTTATGCCTATTGGAGGCACATCACTGATTCATACACAAATATTAATTGTGTGCCTACTATGTGCCAGATAATACATTAAGGTTTGGTTCCATCATGACAGTCTCTTTCCTCATGAAGCCACAGTTCGGCAAGGAAGATATTCAGAATATGCTGCAATTTATATTGACTTTGATGATTAAACTGAAACTAATGTGTTTCCCAAACATGTCTCCCTGTTTCTTTGTCCTTTTTAGAAATATTCTCATTCTGTCCACATGCTCTTCGCTGCCATTCCATTTTAGGTCACATACTGCATTCAAATCTATGCTTAGACTGAACATTTCCACTAGATATTTCCTAATTTCCCTTAAAAACAATCAGCTATTTTATTCCTTTTTCTTTCATTGTAAGTCATATCATACGTTACCACACTATTGTTTTCACAGTCTTCTCAAATAGATCTTTCCATCTAGATCATTGGTTTCCTTCACTGATTGTATAGGTGAATCACAGAGTGGCTTTAATAAAATACCTGTGTCATTCCCACCTGTCTGCTGGGGAATCTTTGAAAACTGGCCCCTCCAGGAGAGAGGGTAGAGAAAATCCCTGGTGTATCACTTTTGTGGGTTTCTGGGTATAAAGATTGCTTCTGTCACCAATTTGACTCTATTAAAAGAATATCAGTGAACATGGATTAGGGAAGAGATTTTCAGGAGTAAAACATTATCTTTGAAAACTAGCCCCTGAAGGAGAGGGTAGGGAAAATCCCTGGTTTATCACATTTGTGGATTTCAGATATACTAATTTAAAGAGTATAGGAATGGGACCCAGCAATCATGTACCAGTAAGCCTTGTAAATGAGTCCGATATACACAAAAGCTTGAGAGTATATCATAGAATTCTGATGTATGTCTGTTGAATTTATTTGCCTTAATGATTCTATCTCCCTAAACATTTTCTCTCCAGTATCTACCTTGCTCCATTTGATCCTATGATTTACACATTAATAAAACAATATGTGGTTTACATAACAAAAAGACATAAAATAAAGTGAGATGAAAAATGAGGTAAATGCTCTATTCTGGGGTAAAAATTAGTCAAAGTAAATAGGAAATTTGCACTGTTCTAATTCAAATTTTATATGTCAAAAATCTGTGTTATGTGAGTTAAAGTATCCAGGCCAAGGCCAAAGTTGCACTATGAAAGGAAGTCCATTGGTTCAGAATCACACCAAAATGAATTAAATTTTCTAAAAAAGAGTGTACCACTATTTCATTGGATTATTCCACAACCTCAATCCTAAATTTGAAGTAAACTGGGAAAGATTTTGTTATTCTGTCTGGTTTAATCTCTCTTTTGACAATTCACTAGCATAAGCATTGACAATCAAATATTAAAACAATGACAACAAGAAATATATCCATTTCCATAGTTGCTGAGAAGCTATCAGTTAGTGCTCTCTGAATGCTCATTACTCAGTGAATCATTATTTTGAGACCACTTGCTAACAAAGCAGAAGACAAAGTCAATTTCCAATCTAGTTAGACAGCTTTTCATGGTCTTTCCACAAATCACAGCTGTCCAATCCTTTGGCAAATTGGTCTTTTAAACTTTATATTCAGTAATAGGAAACTGACCTTTCTGTATATACTCTGAAACTGACCATCAACTTATTTGTTATTCTTATTGTTTCTGTTTTCTTCACAATGAAGCATTGGTACTTCTGGTAATTCATCAAGTGTAGGTGAAAAGTCTTCTGTTGTCATTGCCAATTCAGCTCTGTGTTTCTTAGTCATCTTTTCCCAAACCCAAACACATACAAAAACGTGCAAAACCATCAACATTGACTTCTGAGGCCAGTACGCAACATCAAAATGTTCTCTTTTTTGTTGTCTTAAGGGTATTTAGACTCCGCATTGATGAAATTACTTTTTTTATCTTGTCGATAGAGCTCATTGATATTCAATCCTGCCCACATAAGGAATATTTGGAGAATTGACTTCATCAAATAAAAACCAATAAATGAGTTGGAGATGAATTGAAAATTATAATATCTGAAGCTTGTAACAGAACTTCTGCATATGTCAAAGCCCTTCATGTATGATTATTGTTTGAAGCCATGGTGAAAAACTGTTGAACTTCCTCAACTTGTCAGGCATGACATATAAACAAAATAATAATTTCTAAACTAGGCATGGTGGCACGTCTGTCATCTCAGAGCTCTAGAAAGATAAAACAGGAGAATACTAAGTTTTAACCCAGTCTAGGCAAGACCCTCTTTCAAACTATAACAAGAAATAATGAAAGATAGAAAGGGCTGGGGATGGAACTCAGTGTGAAATTCCTAGGTTTCATCCTTTATACCACTGAACAAACTGACAAACATAAAAACAAACAAACAATAAAACAAATGCTGCTGGGGGTAGGGAGGATTATACCCTCATCACTGGCTTTCCAGTATGATTTAATTTCACTGGGAGTTATTACAGCACCAGAAAACTAGTCCTGGTCCTTGATTCATACGAAGTCTAGAAACAATTAATTTACTGCAATCACTAGCTCAACTTGATGTTTACATACCACATTTTTGATTCATGCATAAGACTCAAACTCAAAATAGAATGTCTAGATCTCAGTAGGCAAGAAACAAGGACAACACATCTATTTTCCACTTTCCTTAACTTGGTCCTGAAACAACATGCCCGAGGGTGTATCTTCCACTAATGAATTTACAACCATTGCTCAATTCAAATCATGGCTCTGCAGAAGTCACTTTTCTCAGTCTTAGTTTCCTTATTTTACTGTTGAGATAATAGCATCCAGTTTATTGAGAATTTTATAAGGATTAAAAACATGATGACAAAAATTAGAAAATACATGACAAAGTAAACTAATAAACACACAAATGATGGTAATCTCCTCCAGCATTATTCATATCTGGTTTCTCCAATCTGATTTTTGCGTAAAGCACACCCTAAATCACTCTCCCTTTTACAGAAGCTGCCCTTCCCTCACACACCACCACAGAGAAATCAGCACATCAAGAGCTGTCACATAAGCTGATGATCAAAAACAACAGAAGCCAGGTGAGTAAAGAAGTAAGAGAACTCTTTTGGAGAACTGGCTAAATTGATGTTCTTAGTACTTAGATTCCACTTTAATATACTTAGAGTATTATTCTCTTTGATAGTGTGGTTTATGGTAATAATTGAATATGGGGTTTAATTATTAAAATATGTCCTCCATATTCTAGTATATCTGAGGGAAGAGAATTTTGTTCATCTTGCTCATTACTGTACCCATTGCACCTGGCACTTAACAGGAGCTCGATAAAAAGGTTGACTAAATAAGTATTTGCAAAGTATGTCATTATTCCTTTAGGTAAGTAGGTAATTGTATTGTAATATTTGTGTTTATGGTTTTATTTATTCTATTTTCCATCTCCATATAAGTTTCTTTTACCTAGGAATGGTAAGGAGAGTGTTACTTTTGTGGTGGTGGTGGGAGGTGGTTTTTTGTTTGTTTATTTTTGCTATTTCATTCTGTGCATGTGCTTGAGGGATGGATTTCCTAAGTGCTTCTGCTAATCCCACCTATAAAAATGCTATTACAAAATGCCCTGAAAAAAGTTTGCTCCTGGAAATGACAGCTTTCTTTGACCATTGTTGGAAAAATATAATCTTCTCAGTTGATTACTGTTTGTATGCACCCCATCCCCAATTACGTGAAAACCTTTTCTCTGTGGTTGTTTGTTTTATTCCATGGTGAAATATCCTTTCACTTTCCTCTGCATGCCAACCTCCTCTCTAGGTAGACATTAGTAGCTATGTAATTCCTTGCTGGATGATTGTTAACTTTATTCTTCTGTGTAGGTGGTTGTTTTCTAAAAATAAAGGTTTGGATCAAAACAACTTAGTCAGTAATTACATGTAGACAGCCTAGGTTTTCTTTCTGACCTGCCGTCTCATGCACTGAACTATTCTTTATGACTTTTAGCTCATAAGAATTGAACAAAAAATAATTTCTAGACTTGTAGGGGAGCTCTATTTCCTCAAGAAACACCTTAATTCTCTTGGCAGACCAGAATTTCTAGAATTAAAATGTAACAAAGTGATTTTATTAAGTATTCTTAGTGCCAGGCCTTTCTTTAAATGACAATAAGAAAGAAAACATTTGCTGAAAATCTTATTGTTTGGGGAAAGACTTCTAACTGATAATGTCCATGAAATTGTTATTTTAGCTAAATTTTAGAAGAATGATTAATAGTCACAGAATGACATTAACCTTGGATATATAATAATATCAAATTTTAAGTTCTTTTCAGCGACTGTTATTTTACAAGTCAGTGATGTGATTTTACATAGTTCATAAGAATATATTGTGGATGCAAAGTGACTTCTAAAAGATGTCTTTGTATATCTTTTTGCAAGCAAAAAGCATTTCAAAGTAAAATATTAATTTGAACATACTGATGTAGTATTTCTTGTATTCCTGTATTTTTTAACAAGGTTTTATCCTTACATGTGTCTCCTTGGCACAAGATGGTGGCTGCCAAAGTAGAATAATTTTTCATTTTTGTAGAGGAATGGTCTAAGAAAACCTATGGGGACGTTTCTAGGTGGTAGTTTGTCAACCATGCCTGGAAAATACAATGCAATGTATTATTTTCATATAATTTCTACAACATTAAAAAGTAGAAATAAAACAAATTGAAAACTGACCCTCATTTCTTGGGAAATTGAAACATTTAAAGAGCTTAGCAAATTTCTGGCATAACTCTTTTGCACTATTTTTAGTTCTCCACAAAGGAATAGATTCATAAGTGCTTATCATATTCGACCATTTTTCTGCCATTTGAGTTTGTATAAAACCTTCTGCTTTCCATTCATATGATTGTATTTCTAATAGGAAATAAGGCTTCTGAGGAACTCATGGTTTGGTTACAAATGTTCTTGAGATAGAAGAAATTACTATTGACTTTTGGAAATAGATCATTTTTACAGGTAGATGATAAAATATCCTACTGCTCAAATATAAAAAGATCTCTTGGGATGGTATTGATTATAATCTCATACTGATTATATGTTCTTGAGATTGCTACCATTATCAAGGTTGGACCTCAGTAGTTATGTTTTTATTAAGGGATCCTAACGGGCTCTGAATCAAGCTTATTAATCCAGATAGCAAATTCCACTTCTCTTGAGGAACTACTTGAACTGAGTGATGTTCAGAAAAGATGTGACTGTGGCCATGTCACATGTACTCTAGTGGTAGTTCTTCCCCTGTGGGAATTCGAAGAATCACCTGTGGAGGCACAGAATAAGGTAAACAAGATTTATTAGCTGGTAGAGGACACTGGACAAGGAATTCAGAATGTCGACCCCTGGAACACATTATGTTGGGACTGATTTTTAGGTTTGAATATAGCCTGATCATTTTCTTCTTTGGCCTGAATTTTGGCAATGTGGGTGGGGACTAGGCACAGCCTTAGTCAGGAAGCAGGGGTTTTGGAATGAGGTCATTTAGGGAACAGTCTCCTTCAGGCTGCATGTCTTAGCAAAGTGTAAATGGGGGAGGGGTAGGCAGAAAAGGTCTCAGGAGCTAAAATGGCATTTGAACTAAAATGGTGTTGTTACTGCTTGTTTCTTGCTTCACTTTGAACTTAAAAAAGTTTCCAGTAATAGGTTAGATACTGACAATTCTGACTGATGATTGATTGTGGCTTGGGTTCTGTGACTTAAACTGACATCTTTTCCTTATGGTTTTGATCACTCTGATATCATTTTTTGTTCCCTGGACATAAAAGTAAAAACAAGTATCAGAAGAGATGAGTTCTAGAAAGTTATAGTACAAATTGGACAAGCGGTAACTATGCACCTTTATAGTTTTTGAAGCCCTATGTTATACAAGGGCTGACTCTCTCTCTCTTAACATTAACTATTTAAAGCACATATTTTTAGGTTCATTCCCATTTTATAGAGACTATGAGACTGGGTTATGACTTGCCCAAGTTCTAGTGACTAATTAGTTACCCTTGTGTTTACAAAATGTATTCTAATTTCAAATCTTCTTTACTTATGTCACTACATTATGCAACAGTAGTTATCAGTTCAAGCCGTTATAAAGAGTTAGCCTGATAGCAATACTTTGATCTAATATCAAATTAAGTATTTAAAAAGTAACAAGGGACTGCCTTAATATGAAACTTCAATAAAACAAAAATATCTTAAAATGCACATCAGCTTTAGATTTTATGTGAGAAACACTGAACATGTTTTTCTGTTTTTACACTGCTTTCTTAAAGGCATTGCCCTTTGTATAACGCTGAGATGAGCAACCCTATGTTCCAAATAAACTCAATCCTTTAATTTATGATCTGTAGTATTAGAAATCACTGTCTCACTTAAGGTAGGCATATCAGTTTATCTGTACCGAGATTTTTCTTTAAAGCATAATTCCAACTTGTGGACTCCAACTGAGTTCCAGCTTCTGGGCATGTGGCCTGTAAGGTTAAGTAGTCTCAGGAGCTGAGATGGTAATTTTGGCATGACCATGACAGATAGTGTGCAAATGGCTGAATCAGCTGAGATATCTCCTTGGGAAAAAATAAAGAAGGTAAACAGTGAAAAGCAGAAAGAACAGACCATTCAGTCCTGCAAAAATAGAGACAAAGAGAAAGAAAAAGTTTTGATGTGGTTATTGGTATTATTGTCTATCCCCAGGTCTTCTGCTCTGCAAAGCTCAGTTTTACTTCTTATTCTATGTGAAACTCCTTTTTCCTCCTGCAAATCTCCCTCTCATTGGAGTAGATTTGTGTAAGACAACAGTGTCTACTTAAGAAAAAGTTAATATTCTTACTTTAAAAGATTTTTCAGGCAAATATTCATTTAAATATTATAAGCAAATGACTATAAGATACCATAGTCATTATACCTACTGAATGGAATGTGTGTATCTACAGATTTTAACAATATTTTGCTTGCTATTTCCAATCTACAGTACAAATAATACAGATTTATTTTCAGTCATAACATAACTTTTAGTCATAATTCATGAAATAATTTCCTGTTTCTGAGGAATTGCTGGGCGAATTATGCAGAAGATTTTATTAAACTAATTATTGGCTGCATGGGACAGAGGTTGACAGTTCTTCAAAGTGATCATTTTGCTCTCTGTATAGTTTTCTAAGAATGACATAAAAATTATCAAACTGGATAGCTTAAAACAACAGTTATTTATTTTTCGTAGTTCTACCAGCCAGGAATTCAAAACCTCTTTAAAGAAATCAGTGAAAAATCTTTTCCCTGCTTTTCTCTTAACTTATGGTGCTGCTGCCAATCTTTGGTTTCCTTTCTCTTACTAATGTATCATTTGAGTCTCTGTTGAAACATGATCCTTTCTCTGCATATGCCATTCTGTGCTTTTTTTTTTTATCTTATGTGGATCCTGGTAATACTGGATATGGGTTCAGTATTACCAGGATCAATAATTTAATATTACTTCTATTTTAACTTGATTATATTGACCAAAACACAATTTCCAAATTAAAGTACATTCATAGGTATGGGAAGTTAGGATTTACACTTACACTTTGTGAACACAATTCATAACACCCTCTGGAGAAGGTCGAATGGTTGATAGGCAGGAAGACTAAACGAGTATCACCAAGAGGAGACTTCAGTCAGGAGAATGTGTGTTGAAATTAAAATGAGTGTATTATCAAAAAATAAACTATATGGACAGATTCAAAATAGTATTTTCTCTACATTCTATATTGTGCAAATAGGTTTTTGGAGTTCCCCAGGTAACAATTACATATCACAAAAAACGGGAGGCAATGCATTTCCTTAACAATGCGTCAAGATGAAGTTAATAAACTAAATACCTGTTATCTCTGTTGCTAATAACATTTTGCTCATATAGGTAAAAATAAATACAAAATTATGATATGTGGAACTTGTGAATCTAGAGAAGCTCACTGGTAGCCAAGTCAACTTATCTCTGGCTCCCTATAGTGATTTACAGATGAGAGACTGAATGAAGGTTAGTGTCTGTCCAGTGGAAAGAACCTGGGGTCTGAGTGGATTTGTTGACAATCAGACTAAGGTTCCTCTGCTCTATTCAGATGGAAACTGTGAATCTACTAAGTGTAGCTCTGCTCGCAGTCCTGATGCCACCAGATGGCACAAGGTAATGATGGGTGCCAACAGCTGACACAGCCAGCTGCTGGTTACTGCCTCTGCTGGTGCCACTTTCCAATGCCAGTTTGTGCTGGAAACCCTAAGTCAACTTTACCAGGCACTGGGTCTCTTCCATTGGTCTTGGTTGGCTGCTGGCCTCTGGAGTTCTTCAGTGTTAACAGCTCTGAGTGTTTATTCATGTGTCCACACACCTCTGGATAAAAGTCCTAAATAGATTTACAAGCCCACACTATCCGAGAAATAAATCACAAGCTGGTTTTGTAAGACTGTCAGAGTGACTCTACAGGAGGGAGCCCTCTGGGACTAAAACCCAAAAAGTTCCTAGGAAGTGCTATTTATGTAGCAGATTGCTGACCTGTTTCAGTGACGATGAGGGCTGAAACTAGAAAATCTCCCAGAAGACTTGTCGTGAATGTTGGCTATGTGAGTATGTGGCCCATATCCCTCCTTTCCTGATCTTAGCCATTCCATGGTGCCTTCTGTATTCTTCAAAACCATAACAGCATCTTCTGAAGTGGCAGGAGTCAGGGAGGGTGCCACTGGCTGCACTCCTCTTAGAGTGGAAAATGGGAGTTTCATAACCAGGGAAGACACTGCTGGGTAGGCAGGGAATTCACTATAGCAGACTGTCCCAGTCCACTGGGGTGCAAGTAGGAATGAAGAGATGCAAGGGAGAGGGGATGGAAGAAATATGTAAAGAAACAGAAAAGAAATGGGCATAGCAACTGGAATCTAGATGAAAGTCACGCATCAGAATAATTTTACAATAAAACAAATGAGAAGGATTAGTACAGGTAGCATATCTGGGACCATGTGGGCACTCCCCCTCCATCCACCTGAATTTGGGCAACATACCAGGGCTAATTCTGTTTCCATTGTCCTTAGAGAAATAGAAATAATAACAAAGGCACAGAAAATCTTTAAACCTATAGGTGGGAACAGCAAAACACGCATGTTAGATCCGTTAGCTTAACCTATAGTAACCTTTCTCCCATTTAAACTTCATTAATAAAGGTTCATACATAGGGACTGCATGTCATGCTTGGGATTAAAATAAAGTGAATGGTGGGAGAGACATGTATGTTGGATTTCCCCAAGGTGATTCAGTACCCTGTCAATCATTTCAGTAAATCACATCCACTGAGATTCAATAAGAGGCTCCTAGGATGGGGTGCACATCTTTTAAATCTGAAAGCCTGATATACCTTTCTTTTTCCTATTCTGCTGTCCCAGCACAATCTTCCCCATTTATTCTACCATTCTGTTTCTGTTAACAACAACCTGCCAACTTCAATAAATGCAGCTGCTTTTTCTTTACCATAGGGTGTACTCTTTTAATTCTTTGCTCGCCATACCAAAGAACCTGGAATCTATCCCTCAGACACATTATACACAGTTTCAAGATGCCAGAGGAGTAACAAACAGACTTTTTAAGAACCCTTTTTAGAAGCAAAGAGTAGACACCTGCAGTTATAGTGGACTCATGTTTTAGGGACCTATGGGAGACATTATTTCCCGGTGTCATGATCAAAATGAAGCAATCTATCTATGAACTGATGAGAAGTTAGCTGAAATATTTTACAATGAATGGAATCAAGAAGTAACAAAATATTAGAATTTGACCAAAAAACAATACATGATGCTAAAATTGAAACATATAGTATAGATATGAAAAAAAAAAGAGGGGGATAATAGATGTGAAAGAAAAAGTAGTTTCTAACTAAACAAAATTGAAGTCTCAGAAGGAAAGACCTAGAAGTGTACTAAAATATAGAAAGGTTTCATGTAGTAAGTCTTATAAAGAGCTGACTCATTCATATCTAACACTGAGTCATATCTTATCTTTCTGAACATTAAAACTTCTAGGGGGCTCTTGGGTGAAGAATCACATTACGTGTAAGAAATGGAAATGTCTGCAACAGTTTAATGTGAGAAGACTGACAAAATAGTTTTAAAAGTTTTCAGCAACAGACATATTCTGCAATGGATGAAAATTGGTAGAATATACTACCCAAGAGAATTTTTAAATATGAAAATATAAACTCATGAATGATGTAATTAAACAAATTAGAAAGAAATAAAAGAACTACCTAAATAACCTCAACTGCAGCATTCTGGTGCTGGGACCAGGACTAGGAAGGATGAGAAGAGCTTTCACTGAGACAATGTCCAAGTTAAATCTCACTATTATGAATAATAATGTTGGCAAACTTCTATAAATTACACCAAGTTCCCTCAGACTAACAGTTATAAAGCCACACTATTATGTTTCATGGTATCACTAGGGGCCAGCGCTGTGAAAGAACATTGTGAAAAATACTTCACTAAATCTATGCCTAGTTTGGGAAACTTTCCCATCACAGATCCCATAGTGACAAATATATCTTTCTTTTTTTTTTTTTTTTTAACTCTGCATATGTGAGCCTCTAACTCTTGGATGAACATGTGCCCAATATAAAAATAATTTTCTAGTTTTCCTGAAGAAATAGTTGCACTAATGTACACCCTATGTATATTAATGCATATGTACATACAAATGTATATGAAAATTTTTGACTACTCACTGAAAATACTAAATGATATTGCTCTTGTACTATACTGGCATAAAATACTGTACTATTGTTTAATTTTTCTTATTCTGGCCACAGGTGAAATGGAACATTTCTTTATCACTTTCTTTTGAGGTAACTTCTGTAAAATTCCTATTTACTTTTTTGCTCCTAATTTCTACTGAATTTTCTATAATACCATGTATGCTTTTTGGGAGTGATTTTTGGTGTGTTTTAAATAGTGGTCTTACCAAAAAAATATTTACCTTACCAATTTGGGATGCTAGAAATATTATAATTTTGTTTTGATATCCTTTTAATTTTGCGATTAAACATAAATTCTGAATTTTTATTTAGTTAAACACTTATGTTTCCAAAAGTTTTGCTTTTGGTATCTTTCAAAACACATCTCTCTCTATTTGTACATGAGCCTCCCCCATTTTCCTATTAAGGCATTTTACAGTTAATACACATTCAGTTCGTCTTCATATCACATGAATATTGAAGAATATTTTTGTCTATATCTAGGTAGCTAGTTTTTTCAAAATCAGCTTACTAACCTGTCTGCAATTTCCATTGTATGTCTTATCATTATTATCATAATATATCAATTATTTAGCAAAATTTTATAATCTGTTTCATTTGTTTTTTCATGGGGTGATTACACACTGTTTCCAATTTGCATTATGGGTTATTATCTGGTATAAAGAAGTTGTTTCTATTTTTCTTTTAAAAAACTTGAAATCTTTTGGTTTTTTCTTCTTATGTGCTTGCTAATGACAATTATTTGCTTCAGCTAAAATTTTATTGTGACAGTATTGAATTTGTAAATTGGAAGTAATTGTCACTTCTTTCAAGTTAAATCTTGCAATCATTTTATGGTGTGTCCCTCCATTACTCAAGTAATTTATTATTTGTTTTGCCAATGTTTTACCTTTTTAATTCATAGGCATATTTCATTCTGATAACTAAACTTAAATGGTATATGTTCTGTAATCTTACTTTCAAATAATAAGATTAACATATGTATGGAAATATATACCATAACTTGCATGCACAAGGTTGTAGGTTCCTATCCCAGTACTGCAAGAGTAAAAACACACACACACAAAAGAAAAATATTGTTTAGAAAAATCCATTAGTCAACATTTATTTCTTAAACTAAATATATTTCCTAAGACTTCCAATTTTACTAAAACAATAGAAGTGAATGGAAAATCAAGAAGATACTTAAAATTAAGAAAATAAAATTAAAATTACTTATAATTCTACAGGTCTGATATACATATAGTTGTTTGTCCATTTTTTCCAAGTTAAAATAACAGGGCTTTATATTAATACTATTCTTAAATTTGAAGAGATGAAGATCATAAAACAAAATGGTTTTAATTTCAAGTATTTTAAAAAATAATGGTCACTATTTGTTGTCTAAATAGTAGAAATTAAAGTGTGTCATTTCATAAGAGCAAAGGTACAAATATGACACTGATACATATAAGAAAATGGTTTTACTATTTTACAACTATTCATATTCATTAAAGATGTTTACCTTATTGCAAAAAAGTGGTATGTATTTGTAAAATATGAGATTACATTTCAAGATTTTAAGTCAAAACAAATCAAAATGAGTAAGTCTTCATATTCCAGAGTGTTTTCCACAGCTAATAAATTTATGAGAAAAATAGCAAAAGCCTTAGAGATAGTGAATTAATCAACTTGAAGAGGTAAAGATTATGTTACCTGGTAAAATAAACAATATAAAACAGATCTATTTGTTATAAAGTTTTAATTTTTAAACATAAAATTGCAACTAATTATTAATTAATTTTGCTAAAAAGATCAAATATGTAAATAGAAATAAACTTATATTTATAGTTTATATCATAGGTGATAGTTTGCACATTATTGTATAGTATCTTATGATTTAGCTTTTTTGCTATTGCTAATTCAAAAAGTTACTATGTATTATATAATGTATAAGAAGAATCACAAAATCCTACATTGCACCAATTTACCTTCATTCTTTAATTACTTTCCTTATGCACTCATACTATTCCCTCCATATATCTTAATATCTCACAACCACACAAAAAAAGGGGTTAAAAATTCTGAGGATTACAGGTCATTTTAGGGGTCCTCTTTCTCCTTTCTTTTTTCTTAGTATCTGTATTTAAAATTTAGGATAATATTAAGAAACTATTTAGGTACTTTGATATGTAGTATAATAGAATTTTCATGACAAATCGAAAGTCATTGACCATGGACACAAATCTGAAGTGCAACAATTTATGATATTTTGAACAAATAGGCAAAGAAATAGATTTATTGACTTGATAAAGCAAAGGGATGCTTTAAAATGATTCACGTAAAAAGACAGAGAAAGACAAGTGTGGTGGCGCATGCCTATAGGACCAGCAGGAGAATTATAAATTGAAAACTAAGGAGGATGAGGATGAGGCAGGATAATTGCAAGCTGAAATTTAAGTCTTCTATGTGCTGCAGTGTGTAACCTTGTTCAACAACAACAAAAGACAGAATACTCAAATCATAAAGGAAAACACTGATTAATTTGCTCAGAAGAATATATTTATTTATTTGCAATAATATAATCAATACAAGAGCTTAAATGCTAAGAACAAATAATAGACAGGAAAAGATTTTCACAAAGCAAGTTGAAAAGATTTTCACAAACAAACAGAGCAGCAATTGAGAAATTACAACAATTTTTATGCCGATAAAAGAAAGGCAAATAGTAGTAAATTGCAAATAATATAATTAAACAATTCATAGTAAAGAAAAACTAAAGGATCAATAAACACATTACTTAAAGTTGTCTCAAATCACCAATTACTTTCACTACCAGAAGTTTGGAATTAAAATTTTGCTCTAGTTTAAAATTTATTATAAAACTTTTGTCCTCTTGTTATTCTTGCTTGCTATTTGGTATCTATTTTCTCTCTTCTACAAAGGCTCTACTTTTTTCTATACCTGGGAACTTATTATTGTCAACTGTCTCAAATTCTTTTATAACAGTATATCAATCATAGAAAAGAAGGAAGACAGGGACTATGGCAGTGCTCTCTAGAGGAACACATTCAATATAAAATATATGCATGATTATACAAGGAATTTATGAGGTAAGCTGATAGCACCAGATTCAGAAGAGTTTCAGTGGCTGTCTGCTGGATCAGGGACAGAGAATTCAAAATGGCTGCCTGTGCCTTGGAGAGCTGAAGGTTCCAGTAGCAGTTGAGAGTGTAAGGCCTGGAAGCTCACTGCATAGTCTCCAGTGTGTGTCTCTGTTGCAGTGGAATGCTGAAAAGTCTGCACTGGTGGCTTGCAGAAACTGGAGACCAGCATCCAAAGACAACAGTGAAGATCAGAGCCATCTGAAAAGAAGAGAAGACATTCTTCTTCTTCACCCTTTAGTGTTCTGTCTAAGCTACAAACTTATTAGTTGATATCAATATATCAGGCTGAGATTTTCCCCCTCAGTTTGAGGCTTAAATGCTAGTCATCCTCAGACACCCCCAGGATTTATTAATTTGCCACATGGATCTTACTCAAGTCAAGTTGTTATATCACAATTAACAATCAGAGGGAGAAAGGTTGGCAGCAAGGGAGATCTCTGGAATATTAGATCTAGATTTTTATAATTTATTATAGAAATATGGACAGGATATGTGATGTTCAGAGTAAATCCCATTAATTTTGGTATTTGCATGAATTAAAGAAATTACTAGGAGCCTTGAGATGTAGCTCAGTGGCAGAGTGCTGAGTTAGCATGCCTGAAACTCTATGTCCAATTCCCAGTACTAGAAAAAAAAAAAAAAAAAAAGATATGTACTAAGGAAGCATCTTAGGAAGCTGGTAAATAGCTTTCATTTTTAAATACACTGAAATTTTTGATATGTCTTATGACTTTATTTTCTATTTCAATGATAAGTAGTCAAGGAGAAACCATAGATGATGTGTCAGTAATGACAATGGATAGAATAAAAAAATAGCCAAAGATCCTGATCAAAGAGTGAAAAATATTAAGAAATACAACTTCTACTATATACCTTTTAACACTGTGCAGAGGTAGACATTGCTGAGCAGCATAGCTAAAATAATGGAAATTTATTTTCATGAGAGTAGAAAAAAGGAAGAATGATGGAAGACAACTTATATTTACTTTTTCCCTTGCTCTTCATTTTCTAAGATTCTGAGAATTTGAGATTGATGCAGCCAGAAAAGTAAATTGTATAAGGTATAGGCCTTGAAGAATCATAGTACCTTGGTCGGAAGAGAATGTGAACATTCTAAGAGAAAAAAAGGAAAATATGGGGAAATTTGTTGACTCTGTTAATGCAAATTAAAATATACCCTGAAAATATGTTAGAGTTTCAGTGAGTATAGAGATTATCAAAAAGATAAAATGTTATATAGAATAAAACATGAGATTTAGAAAACATGACTGTCTGAAATTTCAACAATTGACCAAACAGGTAAGATGTTCAAGATGTAGATAGAATTCAAGGTTTGTAATAAAACTTTGCGCTAAACTTATTTTTATTCTAGGCATGTTGTTGTTTTATAATGATGGAGGATCTCATTAATACAGTGGTACCTTGGTTCATGAGCTATATTCTGTCCACAATTCTGATCATAAACTGGTTGGACAAGAACTGAATGAAATTCAACAGTTAGGTTCAATATTGAACTTTTTGGGAAACTTGATTCAGTTCTTGTACTCTTCAGTTTGTGAGCAGAATCATGGAGAGAAGTGAGTTTGTGAATAGAAGTACCACTGTATTTGTCATTGTCCCCTTCCTGATGGAACAGATAAAAGTAGTAGCTGCTTTGGGATCACTGTTTTTATTAGCCCTGTCAGTGCTGTTGAGTAGATTTTGATGCCTAGGGATGGGTTATAATATGAGTAGGAAGGATGTACCATTAGTGAGTAAAGAAAGTTGTATCATTATGCCATGTAGATTAGAAAAAATAAGAAAATTCAGTATAGCTTAGTAAATATTATTCCGTGCTTATTATACGACAATAACTAGGTTAGTTGTGGTTATGGCTTGTATCCATATGTCCCCCAAAGCCTCATGCACTCATAGGTGGGACCTTTTAAAGTTGGCTGGATTTAGGTCCATGGTTGCTAACAATTTAGAGACTGAGTGACCAAACTGCAACCCCAAACTCACTCATTTGTTGTAAAGGGCCAGCACTACAATGACACTGGAATGCTTATGCTTTAGTTTAGAGAAAAAAAGTGCTCTTCAATGTCATTGCAGAGAGGGTTCTGTGTGCCTGCTGCAGCACGCACACCATAGGTTCACCACCACTGATCTAGGGTGTGTGATGCAAGGATGACGGCTGCATGGTACTAAATTAGTCCACTTACTGGTTTAGTGTAGATCTCTGTGTGGATAATTGGAAGGCCCATCCTGGGTGTGGATGGCACTACCCAAAATGTTGGTATCCTGGATGGCATAAAAGGGAAAGGAAGGTTTCCTGCTGCTGCTGTTGCTGTTTCTTGCTGCCTTCTGCCTGCTACACCATGAATTGTTTCTCCTCTGTGATGCCCCTCTGGCATGCTTTGAAGCCAACCAACTATGCCCTGAAACCTCTACATATTGTGACTTAAAATAAACCTTTCCTCCTTTAATCTGTGTATGTCATGCATTTTTGTCTCACCAAAGAGAAGAGTAACTAAGACAGGTGCTAAGGCTGATATCTAAGGTAATGTTTTTAAACAGTTTAAAATGCAATATTTAGAATTGATTATAAGAGTCAGTTAAATCTCAAAGGAAATCTTAGAGACCTTCATAAAACAATAAATAGTAGAACCGGTAATAGTCATGCATCTATCTTTAAGAATGCTATTTCAATAAACCTACATTTTAAAATTTAATGCCTGATTTTGAACTTTTAGTCTTTTTTTTATGATGTTAGAATACCTTAGATTTGATAATTTATGAAGAAATGTATTTGTCACAACTCTGGAGGTAAGGAAGTCCAATATCAAAGTGGAGTGTCTAACAAGGACTTTTCTGCTATATCACATCATGGTAGAAGGCATCATATGATAAGGGAGTAGAAGGGAAAAAGAACATTATAAAGGAGCTTTATTTTATAACAAAGCTGATACCATAATATCTCCTTCCTAGAGTGATTTCAGTCCATTATGAGGGAAGTTCCTCCAAGCCCTAGTAACTTCTCAGAAGACCCATCTCTCAATATAGTTACAATGGCAATTGAATTTCAGAGTGAGTTTTGAGGGGACATTCAAACTATAGTGAATGTTTAGTTTAAATATTACAATTACAAACTTCAGATAACTGAGTTCCACTAATGTTATTGTTTGGCATTTCCCTCTCTGGGACCAAGTACATAAGAACTACAGCCTAAAGGAGGTGAGATATATTTTAGCTCACAATTTCCACAGTTTTATTCTATGGTCGGCTGACTCAAAGACAGGAACATCATGGTGGAGGGTGTGATAGGCCACAGTTTGCTTACTTCATGATGTAAGAAAGCAGAGCATAGAAGAAAAGCCCCAGGAGAGATAAGTCATCCAAAGACATGCCCCTAATGATCTGCCTCGCCCAACCAAGCCTCATCTTCTGACAGCACGTTCAGCTATGAACAGCTTTAGATTAATCCACTGTTGAGTATTACACACCCATGAGCCAATCACCCTTCTAAGAGACTCCTAAGGCAATCAAATTGAGAATTAAGATTAACTAGCACAAATAAGTTTTGTTAGTATTTATTGTGATAATATATAACATGATGTTCAATATTTTATCTGCATAATTATTTATTTGACATGATATAACAATAAAATTTAAAGTAAAACAAATAGAATAATGATAGAATAATAAATATTATGTATATAGTTAAATGACCTAGAGGGTATTTGCATTTAGAAATGTTCAACACTGGAAAAGGGTTATATTATTTGAATTTTTTTTATTTTTTGGTGGGTACCAGTAATTGAACTCAGGACTTCATGCTTGCCAGGTAGGTGCTATGCCACTGAGCTATATTCCTGGCCCCAGGGATATATTACTGATTAAATGATGGCATTGGTGAGTATGGCAAAGATAGTATGTAATTATGTATTGTAATAAGAAGCAAAGGTTAACAGCTGTGAAAGGAGTTGAACAAGAGTAATAGAACAATGAGAAAAGAGAAAGCCCCCCACGTATGCACATTCTTCTCTCTTTTTATTCTCCATGCCAACTTTGCAAACACCTGGACACCAGAATACTGATAGCTGCAGAAAAGCACATCACAAAATAGAATTTAAATTGTCATATGAAAACTCTGAGCACATCTTTTCTACATCAGTTTCTTAGGTGCATTTCATTAAAATAAGTCTTTCCAGCCTTGTCATTGTCACTGATTCTCTGTCACTTTTCTATGTCACCTAGGTGACAGGAGTGTGACAAGATACAGAGGGTCAGTTAAGCCTTTTGGTACTGTTTTCCACTAGTGGTTTTTTTTTTTTGAACTAGGTAAGGCTAAATATATTCTTTCAATTATCTGTCTCCAACCTAAAAGTGGCTCTGCAGGATGGAATATTTCATCTCAATTTTCCAACTGCCAAGTGTCTTCTCCCTCAGTCTCAGAATAAGCATGCTTATGAGTTCCTCTTAAACCTAATTTAGTTTGGGTTAACTAAAATAGGCAAGATAAATCTCTTTTCTGATAAAAAGTGAACATTCTTTTCAGAGATCTCTTTATATTATTTGAATATGTTCTTCAGTTTTGTTTTACTTTTTTTCCCAAAAGCTTCTCTTATTGTTCATTATACTCAGAAGTCACTAAACTTTCTCTCGATTAAAGCCACATGATCTGAACAGCTTTAGAAGAAGCCTCACTCTGAAAGACACTCAGCCTATCTGTGACTGCACCTCTGTGTGTGCCTGTTTATCAGCATTTCTCAGGTCAACATGTTGTATTTCCCTGAGGTCTGTCCTAGGGGAGGCAGTTCATCTCAATGCTAGAGTTATGGGAGTTTCCACTTACCAAAAGAAAGACCACTTGCCATCAAAAAAAAATTTAGAAAAAGAAATTTTTAAAATAAGGGTTTAATGAAACCTGAATTCTATAAAACAGCCTTCAAAGTAACAAGTCTTTTGATACTGTAACCAAAAGGCAAATTTGAATATAAATTTCTAGGGATATTTTTTAAATAAAATTTTTGATGGATCTGCACTATTATCAAAATTAAAACCTGTAAAGGGATGCACAGACTTTGAATTTATATATTTAATAGGTGCATATGGTCATGTACAGAGGTATAAATTTTTCAACACAATGAATATCTATTAAATTAACAGCAAATTTAGATTTTCTTGCTTTTACTCTTACCACTGTACTTTAATTAGTTGAAAAATTTGAACTGCATGCAGTCTTTACCCTCCAGCATGGTGATTGGAAATTCATGTGGACATACACACACAGCTATACTCTTATTTACACAAATATCATGCAAAGATTTGGCCTGACTTTTCTGATATGCTGTCAAATATGAACACATACTTCACTGATTTTTCAGTATGCATCTTTTTATTATCTTAAAATATCCTATGGTAACAGTCTATCTTATTCAAGATTACTAGCTTTTATTCCTGGCATAAAAATTTTTTTCTAAGATAAACTTTTTTGTTTACTTCTAGTTTCTTTTTTGGTTTGATTTTGTTTCAAAAGATTTAATATCAGGCTTCAAGTGGAAGTCAGTGCTAGAGCAGTTCTTCAGCATGTGCAAAGTTCTGGGATCAATTCTCAGTAATAGGAAGAAAAAACAAGATTTAAGGTGATGAAACATATTCATAGAAAAAATAGTTACATTTAGCAAAGTTTTGTACTAAATTACACCAACAGATTTATGCTTAAACAATTTAAATAAATGCAAATATATTAAAGGAAAAATTATTGCAATATACGTGTGTGTGTGTGTGTGTGTGTGTGTATAGATTTTTTTTTGGTACTGGGAACCGAACTCAGGGCCTCATGCTTGCCAGGTAGGCACTGTGCTGCTGAGCTATATTTCAGGCAATGCAAAATATTTGATAATGATAAATGTAGGGTTAAGTTGCATTGGGAAAGCAGCCTCATTTTATTTTGGGGAAGTTTTCCAACTACAAGGATGACAAATGTCCTCTTGAGAACAAATACATTACTAGAAAAGATACAATACTTCTTGGTTAATAAAAACAATCAACTAAATCGACTGAAATTGTCTCTAAATGTCACAAGTTTTTAAAAATTAGCATAAATTACTATTTGGGACCCAGTTCTGTGTTTATTCTCTCTTTGATATGTGAGAGATCAAAGAGCACATCATGGATGTTTGCTTTTATCTTTTGGTCTGTCAGTAGAAAATTAATGCTGGATTTACAACATTAAAAAAAAAAAGAAACAGAAATGTGAAATAACCTACACAAGAGAATGGGGTATGGGAATAAAGAAAAAAATTAACATCAACTAACTTATTCTAGAATATGTAAATATTTGTGTCATTTCCAAATGAAAAGTTTTTCATTACATATGGTAGCATGTGGGCATGGGATTGTGTGTGTGTGTGTGTGTGTGTGTGCATGTGAGTGTGTGTGTGTTTTGGGAGCAGGAATGACATTTTATAAATTTTAAATTTTGACATTTCATCTTAGAAGAAAATTAATCCATCTTCCCATACCACATATTTTTACTTTTAAAGATATTTAAAATTACTCATGTTAGAAAGGAATGATAAAATAAATTTGTACAGCAATTAAATGGGATATGAGAGAGAACGTTTATCAAAGTACACTGCTTGAGTTTACTCAACTACTAATCTATTTCTGCTGAGGTTTGAATATTAACATCACAACTTTGGCACTTTTTAAATTTTGAATTTCACTGTTTTTCATCTTAGCCTATTGTTGTCATTATTCATAGTTGTCTACGATTTTGCAAAGAGTTCCTATATTTCTTCATCCTGTGTCTCACATGACCCCGTGAAAGTTTCTAGATTGTGTGATAAAAGTAGAAAAGCTATATGAAAAATGCTGGTTAGTAATATGTAGTGTGCTTTCATTTTAAGATTTTTCTGTTTTAAAGAGAATTAAAAAAATAAAAATGATACAGAATTTCAAAACAAGATAATAGGAAATTAACAATAGTTATCGTGTTGTATATTGCTGTCTTCAAGATAGTTGCTCAGATTACCTGATACAGGCACGCAAAATTGATCAAACAATATAAGCACTAATAGTTCCCTTCAGTGAACTAATTGAATCAGTAGTACAACTATCTTAGCTATTTGTGTGTGTGTGTATATATATATATATATATATATATATATATATTCTTTTCCCTTCCTTCTTTTCTCCTTTCCCCCATCCCAGTTGTACTTTCCTTTTCACAATATCTATTGTACCTTTTGGATCTTATTCACTCTTTCAGTTTTTTACTCTAGGGAGACAATACTGTGTTTACAGATGTGAATCTGATTTATTTCACTTATGAGTATGGTCTCTAGTTATATCCATTTACCTATAAAAGCCTGAAGTTTATCATTCTTTATGGCTGAGTAGTACTACGTTGTATAAAAATACCACATCTTTTTTATCCTTTTATTGGTTGATGGGCATTTGAGTTCCTTCCAAGATTCAGCTATTACAAATTGTGCTGCTACAAACATGGGTGCATATATATTGCTGTGGTATGATGCTTTCAGTTCTTCCAGAAAAATACCCAGAAGAGGAATAGATTGGTCAAATGGTGTATCTATACCTAGTATTTTGAGGAATCTCCACACTGATTTCCACAGTGGTCATACCAGTCTACACTCCCATCAACAGTGGAGAAAGGTTCCTTTTTATTCACAGCCCTTACAGTATTTGTTTTTATGCTGCGTCCTTCTCTAGCCATGTTATGTGACAATGTCCAAACATGGAAGAAGATAGATCTTCAAGGAGGATGTCTACTAAGAAAACAATTCAGCATAAAAATTGGCTTTGTGGGAATGGGTTTATGCTTCTTGGGAACTGTTGTGCTAACCTGTGCTCTGACCCAGTTTGGAGAAATTTTCTCTTTTCTTTCCCATGTACAAAATCAGTAAACAAAGTACAGAAACTCCCTGACTTCTTGCTCCCATTTACAAAAACATATAATAAGAAAAAAGGGGTAGTTAACAAAGATAGATTTCATGTCAAATATGCTTTTCTACAATTTATGGTGTAATGGTCTGACACTGAACCATACCAACGAGACCAAGACTAAATCAGAAGTTTGGGAGCCTTCAATAATAATAATAATAATGACCAGCTGGCTGGGACTGCCTGGGAACCTCCACACAGAGAGGCCGATATGTTACTATGTTTTGTCTTTTAAAGAAGACAGGGGATAACACATCCTGGCAGACAGGTGGTTGATATCAGCACTTTGAGAACATCACAGGGGGATGGGGGTGCTGAGTCATGGCTGAATATGGTCTTGCGTTTTGCAGGCTTTTAGCTGGCCTGCCACAATGGAGTGTTTAGAACAATTCGACCCCCCATAGTATATTAAACCTCCCCAAACTAAGATTGATGTTCTAAAACAATTGTTAAGATTTTTTCCCACAGGTAAATGGAAAAACTCGATTCAACAAACCAAAACCAATCAGTAATCTATTCATAGAGCTAGTAGCCAAAACACGCTTCAAGGTCTTTAACAAATCTTTCTTCCTATGCTGACGAATCATGTAACCATAGAAACATCTGTCGATCTCATTCTTTTTGTCTAAACTTTCAACCACTGCCAAAAAAGAAAGTACAAAACATTCTGTTAGAGTTTGCAATAAGCGAAGCAGATTCATGTAGTCTCTGAGCTGTTTGTGTGTCTGTTCTCCACGTGCCAATGCTCAAGTCCACCTTTGGGGACACTGTGGACCTAGCCCGACTGGACCACGGGATGTTATCGGATTAATTTTTTTTTTTTTTTTGTGATAGCCATTCTTTCTGGGGTGAGATGGAATCTCAGTGTTGCTTTAATTTGTGTTTTTCAAACAACCAATGATGTCGAGCATTTTCTTATATATTTATTTGCCATTTGTATTTCTTCACCCAAGAAATGTGTATTGATCTCACTTATACCATAGTTGGCAAACTGTTGCAACTAATTCATTATTCAAATTCTACAGTACTTAAAAAGAAGACTGTATTACCCCCTTTGAAAATCTATAAATATATATATCTTGGGTCTCCTATGGGGATTTGCTGTTTTGCATCTTTTCTGTCTTACAACTCATAGTGAGGACACACCCTCACAGAAGTAGTTACTGTGCCACTTCAATCTCATTCCTTTGCTGCTCTAGGGACACTGGTCCTCATGCTCTAGGTCTCTCAATGATTCTATTTCATGCTGTTGCCTCTTTTCCACAACACGGTCAAGATATTTTTCATCTCTTATGGGGAAAATTCTTTGTCTTGCTGCTGCATAAAATCATATGTCTGAATTTGGAATGACTTTTAACTTTTCAATTTATTCATCCACTAAGCATTAATTATCGATCATCTATTATATGCCAAAAGGTGTGATGATAGGTACTAAGAATTAAATAATAGATGTGAAGACATTTTCTCTTCCACACATGGTTTTCAATTTAGCAAAGGTAATAGTATTCTGAGGCAATCTTCATTTTCATCAGGAGACATCTTTGTTTATTTAGGACAGAATTGCACTTTTCTGGAGAAACTATTTAATACTAGTTTCTCTCTCATGCAACAAATAGCACATTTTTTCGTGTGTTTTCTGTCACTTGCTATCAAAAAACACTGTGTATTTTAAGAACTTCAGTACTATATTACCATTTCAGAATTTTATATGTAAAAAGAACAATATTCTTTTTCTTTGTATCTAAATTATTAATTCTGAGTGTGTTACCTATTCGGCACTTGTGTTGCCATTCCCTTACAAATCTGTGGTACAGACGGTCCTGTGGGGAAAATCAATTATGAGATAATAATGTGGTTAACCTATAGTCATTGTCCTTCAGTGTTTTTTTTTTCTCACTCTTATTACTATTACCGATTGCTATAGATTGCAGAGTCTTAAACCTAATAAACATTTCTTAAGTCCATCATTTTCCTTTCATTCCTATCTTCTTCTCAATTGTGGCACTCACTGGAAAACTGTCATAGCCTTCTATTCCTCAAAAGCATCATACATATAGTCACAAGAAAATGGTATTAAAATACATTTTAAACCATATTATCTCATGCATAAAATTTTTCAGTAAGCCTGTGCAATGCTTTCAGAATTGAGTCCAAGCTGTTTACCATAGCCTGAGTCCCTGCATTATGATCTTGGCACACTCTTGCCTCTTCTGGTCAATGTCTACCATCCAAAAAGCTTAAGGAATATGCCTGTAAGTGTATTGGTTCTGTAGCAAGAAAAATGGTATACCATAAGGGACAATGAGATGTCTCAAACAATGTGAAAAGAGACTGGTTAAAATTTTGAGTTTCTGTTTATGTTATTTGAGGGAGGATTTAATAAACCAGAAGTTTTCTCTCGATTAGGTGCTTGCAAGAAGTAGGATAAATATAAGATTTACATATTAATGATTTTTTTTAAAATCCAGCATCCAGAAGAACTGCATGGGTGTTAAAGAGCAACAGTCATTAATGTTATCTAGGAAAGGTAGATGTTTGCTTCTTTTAGTATTTTGTGTTCTTGGTTTGCCTCTGCTCAGTTACAAAATGGTCTTATTTTTATCTCACTTTATCATATCAGAGAGCAACTGTCTGATGCTCACCTGTCTGGTGCCTTTGTTCTGTGAATTACTTCTGCTTACCAGAGAGCACTGAGAACACCATGGTGCTCATAGCTAACACTTGAAAGTCAATTTTTTTATAACTGTCAGTACTCCTCCTTCTCATGCTGTGTGCCCTGAACTTCATAAAACATGCAGGCCTTGTCTCCTGTTTTTTTTTGTATTTCTGACTTTTTTCATATTATTCTTACTCAATTATTATTCTTTCTGTTTTTGTTTGACTGACCTGTATGCATTTTAATTTTTTTCATTTATTTATTTATTTATTTATTTATTTATTTCTGGTACCAGGGATTGAACTCATGACCTCATGCTTGCCAGGCAGGTCCTTATACCACTGAGCTAAATCCCCAGACCCATTGGTATGCATTTTTAAATAGAATTTTTTAAAAATTATTTTGTATGTATAGGAAAGTTGAGGACAGTACAACAAATTCTTATCTAGCTCCTCATCCAATTCTTCCTGTAGCTAACCTGCATTAGCATGGAACACATTCTATAACTTTTCAAGCAATATTCACATATTATTATTAAAGTTCATATTTTAATCTAAATTCTTTAGATTTTTGTGGTTTTTGTAGTTTATTTATTATTGCTATATGTTTTTTTACATAATGATTATATTTATCATGGGGAGTTTGTGCATGTACATAACACATCTTAATTCTTTTGTTGTTTCTTTCCCCTTTTGTTCCTTTCTGCTCTTCCCAACTCTTGTTCTACTTTCTATTTGTGAAAATTCAATTTCTGCTTTTTTCTTCACTTCTCTGTTTTAAATCTCTTTTATTTTTCTGAACTTTCTCTCCCCATAATTCTTTAGTTTTTACCTAACCTCTTTAGCTATTTCAGAAACCCACTCATAATAGCACATTAAATTTACTTGGGTTTTTTTAACCTTCTTTTAGCTGTGACAGTGTTCAGTATCTTCCTTGTCTTTGATGATCTTGAGAATTTTGAAAAATAGTTGTAAAGGATTTTATAGAATATTTCTATCTTAGGAAATTGATGATTTTTCATAATCATCTTATGAGTAAATGGGAAAAAGAACATAGGAGTAAATTGACATTTTTCATCACACCATACAGTAGGTCTAAACTATCAATATCAATTTACTGACTTTTGACATTGACTCATTGAAGTGATGACTGTCAAATTTCTCTAATATAATGTTATTCTTTTCCTCCCCTCTTTTGTAATGAATTCTCTGAGAAGAAGTCATTATGTGAAGCATTCTTGTATGAAGGAAATTTATCTTATTTTATTTATTGATCGATTCAATCAGTATTATGTCAGTATTTATTTTGTAGCTAGAGTTATAGTTTCATAATTCTTTGTTGATTTTGTTTGTTGCTCAAATGGTTTTCAGCTTTGACTGTCTAGAGCTCTTTATTTTGGTTCCTGTGCCCTGTTGGCACAATTATATCAGATTTACTTTGTTATTGGGAATTTCCTCATTATATGGTGCTTCAAGATTCTCTAAGCTCATCTGATATTTTCCTTGCACTAAGTAAATGAATAATTTAGAGCCATCCATTTATACAAGAAGTCTATTTCTTATAGTTATTGTTGTTGACATTTTTTGAAAATGGTTATTAGAAATCAAGACCTGAGTTTTAGGTGTATTCTTTTCTTACTGAAATATCAGATTCACATAACTGGCAGTGCAAAGAAACTTGTGTGCACACATAGGTATATACATATAACTATAAATACTTGTATGTGCAACCATTTATCTATATTAAATGAATAATGGATTCATCCTACTTCAAACTCTAATCCATTATTATATTGTTTATTGTAGTGTACTGTGTTTCTAACTGTAAATTTCCACTCCAATGGGAAATACAGATTTCATCATTTATCATACATTTCCTCATGTTTAATTTCCAGGAATAGTATCAAAATTGTTTACCCAATTCAAATGGCAAACAAAGTCAGACGTGGTGGCACATTCTTGTAATCCTAGTACTTAAGAGGCAGAGGCAGGAGGATTGCTGTAAGTGTGGGCCAGCCTGGGCTACTTAGTGAACTCAAAGGCTGCCTGAATTGCATAGGGAGATCCTGTCTCAGAAAAACAAAGCAAGCAAACAAACAAAAATCCTCAAAACAAACCAAACCAACCAACCAAACAAAACCTAAATGAGAAACAATTTTATCAACTAGAGAGCAATCTTATGTGCTGCTCCTTTTGTCTTTGATTTCATGCATTTTTGGTAAGTTATGCCAACACTTTCCTTCCTTACCCTTCTTTGCAATACAGTCTGATTCTCTTGTAAGTTTGTAATCATTCCTTGAGTCTCAAAATGCCTGTCTCAATACTGATCTTTTAGTTTGCAAATATTAACATCTACTCTTTCGTTGTAATGTTCTGTGAAAATTGACAAATATATAGTGTCATGTATTCATCCCCATGTTAGTACATAGAATAGTTTCACAGCTCTAAAACTTTCCTTTGTTTTATATCCTCAACTTTCCCTCCTTCTCTAAGTTCCTAGAAACCACTAATCTTTTTTCTATGCCAGTAGTTTTTCCGTACCCAGAATATTATATTATTAACATAATATAATATACAATATTTACTACACCTTATTGCACTTGTGAATACTTATTTAAGGATTTTCTATGTCTTTTTTTTTGTTTTACTAAAGAGCTCATAACATTTTACTGTTCAATAATATTCTACATTAAGAATATAGTAAAATTCATTTAATTATTTACCAGTTAAAAGATACATTGGTTATTACCAGCATTGCTTTAAGATGATTAATAAAGCTAATATCTTATTTATTTTTAAAACTCTCTTGATGTGTATTCATTCCATTCATTGGTTTATAAAAGTTGTGTTTCCTTAAGGTAATTATCACATTCTACTAAAATTATATGCTTCTGATTTTTTAAATTACAATCAGTTGAAAGCCTCTTAGGAATTTGGCAACTTAGACCTTGTCTACCTCCATAGATCTCAATCTGGGTTTTGTTGGAAGTTTTTTTTTTTTTTTTTTTTTTTGCTTTGTAAAATGTTGGTGATATAGGGGAATGAAACTCCCAACCTACTATATGTCCGGTGCAAGTTCGAATTTTCTAAAATAGAAGAATGAATTTTAGGAACAACAGAGGTTAAGAGCAGAATATATTTATTGAGGGAAAGAAAGCTTCTGTCTGAGGGACAGAAGGGTCCCGAGTGGGTTGCCAAAGACTGTCTTTTGTAGGGACTTTTATAGAGTAAAAACCACAAGGTGAGAGGGATCCAAGGTAAGGAAAACCTGGGAACTCACAAGGTGGGCATAAGGTGGGACAGGACTGTGGTCAACCAGTAAGACTAACTGCTCAGGTAAAATTGATTTAATAGGGGACAAATGGGGAAGTGAATCATGTAGAAAGCTAACATGCTTAACTAGCAGTGACTCTTCCTGTAGAGGGTTGGGATGGTGACTCCTGGCTTTCTCAGGGTGATAGAGACCTATTTAGAATATCAGTCCTTAGATGTGGGTACATTTGTTTGATCTTTTACATTGAGGCCTGACCCACAGCAGGAGGTATCTGTCTCCCTCACAGTTGCAAGATATCTAGGCTTCTGCACTGGTTCCTTGGAGGACCTATCCCTGTCTGACTGCCTCCAATATTTCTATCTAACTCAGTGGCCTGTAACATTGGGATTGATCCCAGGACCTCTCACATGCTAATTGAATGTTCTATTGCTGAGCTACATTCCTAGGTTTTAGTGAGTGAATTTACCATGCGATGTACACAATAGTTTATAGTTTACACACAAGATCTTACTTTACCTCTCTCTTGCCCGCACAAACACAAATTAAATATATCAGCTCAAATGTTAAAATAAAACACTTCTTATGATTTTCATTTTGAATTTTAAGTGAGTCTTTTTGGGTCAATTTAGTATACCATTTAAAACAAAACAATAAAAATAAGAATTTGAAACTATTGGCAAAATGTATTTTAGTATCTCCTCACCTGGATCATTTGAAAAATAAAGATGCATATACAGTAATACAATTAGAGATTGAACTCCACTTTAAAAATACCTATTCATTTGGTTTCTTTATTGTCAAAAATAATGTTTCTTGATTAGGCTTTTTGTGCTACATCAAATTAACTCTTTGTGCATTTACAGTTGTGAAATATCATTCAATATTATTGCCAGAACAAAGAAAATGCAATTGGTTCAGCTCTAATTATATGTCATCTGAAAGAAATAATAAACTATGTGATACTTTAAAGGGTCCAAAATAGAGGATGAAGTCATGATTTCATTTATCTATGAAGAAAGAAAAGCACTTAGCATTTCAAAAGAATTTTCTAAATTAGCCAGATGCACACTTAAAATAGAGTGATTTATATAATTATTTGTGTATTTAATTCCATTTTATAGAAAATATTTAGTTTCATTTTATTTCTTACTAATAATGTAAAGATAAGACACTAGCTTCAGTAAGTGCTTATTGTTTATGTAAGTTGTGTTTATGAAGTTCCAGTGAACACTGAATTACAGGATACTGACTAAATCATTGTTCCCAGAGAGAAATTCAGTGCTACATTTCTGCAAGTCTCTGGTCATACCAATCAATACATAACTTTGCTTTTGTTGTGTGTGTGTTTCTGTTTAAGTACATCACATTTAATGTATATTTCCAATTCATTACCACTGAACTTAAGACCGGTTTTATTTTACTAATGATGCAAGAAAACTTACTGTGATGTTTAATCGTTAGTGTCAGTTTGATTAGCTTGAGGGACAGCTAAAAGATTAATAACACACACATGTGTTTATATCTGGATGAGTTTTGGACCATAAGGTCTGGTCTTTATCCACTTACCATCAGGCTTTTTCTCTCTTACTCAGTTTCTTGACTTCCATGAGGTGGGGAGTTTTCCTCTCCCATGTCCTTCTACCATTATTTTTTGGCCTTGGAGCAGGAAGACCATGGATTTCAACCTCAGAGATTGTGAGCCCAAATAAATTGTTCATATTAGTTAGTCTCTGCAATAAAAACTTTTTCATCACAATATTAGTACCAAGAAGTGAGGTCATGGCTGGGACTATACCTGAATATGTAGCACTTAGGCCTGTAGAGCTTGTTTGAAGGAGCTGTTTGTAAAGGTTTGGTGATGTGGACTACAGAAGCTCTATAATGTCACAAGTAGAGATAGATGGGTGATTCTGGTGGGAGACCAGAATGTCTGAATGTTACTAGGAATGCGTAGTGTAATGACTGTTTTATAATGTTTTAGTAGGAATGCAGACTCTATTGGCAATTGAGCTAGGTGTTATGGATGTTACATTCTGGTAAAGAAGCTGTCTACTTTTTATTCATTTCTTAAAACTTAATGTGAGGCTGAATTTAAAGGCAAAGGACTAATTGATCTGGTGGAGGGAATTTCAAGGCAGTCCAACATTCAGGCTGTGACATGGGTGCTGATGGATTCTTTCAGAGAGATGATAAGAATCAGGAACAAAAAATGAGAAAAATGTGAACACTTGGAAGTTTCATCAGAAAGCAGTTAAAAAGTTGGGGGAAAGGAAGTCATGATTGCAGAACAGATTGGTGCTGTTAAAAAAAAATCAAGTACTTTTCACTGGGAAAATAGAAAAGATGCCTTTGGAGATCTCAGGAATTGACTGGAAACTGCCTACCACAGGCTCCACATTTGAAAGAGTTTGGTATAAGAAGAGAGCCTCAGGGAACCACCTTCAATCAGAGCTCGTGTGGAAGAGTTTCCTAGTGTTCAGTTTTCTAGATGTTCAGAAGTTACTGTAGTCATGGTTTAAGAAAGCCAGGTTACTGCTTATTCTGGTGAAAGACTGCATCAGCCACGTGACCCTGGTTTTATAAGCATGCAGAATGCAAGAATAAGGGGTTATGGAAGCTTTCACTGAAATTTTGAAAGAATGGGGTGGGGGCAGGATACTACCAGGTTTCCCTTAGAGAGCATTAGACTCTTATAGTGAAGCCTAAGCTGCAATAGAGACCTCAAAAATTCTGAGACACAAATAATATAGAACATCTACTGAATAGAGCCACAGGCAATGAAGAGTGTCACACTAAGGGAAAGGGAATCAGGCGTATAACCAGTAAGGCCATAAAGGCAAGGATAATCAGGTTTTTGGGATGAAGTTACAGGATTTAATATTAGCACTGCTGAGTTTTGTTCTTGCTTTCCTCTAACTCCTTTCTATTCTCCTATTTCCCCCTTGATAATTATAATATTTACTTTGGGATCATCATCATCATTATTATTGCTTTTTTTTTTCATATGCTCTCATAGCTATGAGTTTGCCTTAAGTCTCGGAGCAGACTTTGTCTTAGAACTTTAGAATAGTGCTGGAACTTCTGAGAATTTGGGGAAAATTAATGCATTTTCAATTGTACACAGGATAGTTAGGTAAAATTATGACCTTGTTATCGTCTCCATTTTGAGACTAAGTGTGATTTAAAATGTTCTTGGGTGTCAAATTGACAAGTAGTGGATTTTTGATGGTAATTTTGATGGTCAACGACGTTTTGAGAATACTTAGGTGTACATAAAATGATGCTTAGTTCAGACTGTCGTCTAAAATCTCTCACTAGGACCCACGTGTGAAGTATTTTTCCTTCTTTTGATAGCACCAAGCATAAGAACAATCATTTAATACATAGGCCTTCATGAATCGTAACAAGTCTATCCTCTAGAAATGCATACGCTTTTCTCATTTACACATGTGATAACTGAATTTTATTAAGGAATAAAAATGGCTAAAAATGAAAAGTGCATAGTAGAAGGTGAAGAAGATTTAAATTTTTTGTTTAATTGCTGCATGTGTATCAAACATTGAAAGTAAACCTAGTTTAAACTGATATAGAGAAGGACAGTTTAAACTGAGCATCATTTTGTCTATACGTAAGTATCACCCAGTGTTGAGTAATCTATCTTCTGAGGACTGCAGTGCCTAATGAAATATATTTTTCAGTCATTTTAATGGATACACACATCCTTCCTGAGGGCAGTTTAAAAACCACCTTAAATACATGGAGAGTCTTGTACTTGAAAGGCTGGGAATAATCACCTGTGGACTAGGGACCATATAAAATATACCTAACAACTTGTGAAACTAAGATTTAAGAGGGTCAAATTGATTCCAAATAACTACATGTAAGACTAAAAAAAAATTCACTACCTCAGTAATATAAGCTTCAAAATTTCAGATATTAATAAAATTTACTAAGCATATAAAGGAGCAGAAAAATATTACCCATTGTGAGAATAAAAAATCAATCAATCAGAATTAATCTCAAAGTATAACAGATGTTAGAGTTAGCAAACAAGGACATTAAAGCAATTTTAACTGACAGCTGTATAATGTACAAAGGTAAAGTGGAGTCAATTGACCTTTAAAGATAATTATTGAACATGAGGTAATTACTTTTTGGAATGGAGCCCAAATATTAGGAAATGATTTGATGATATAGATTAGTAAATCAACATTTAGATGAGAAAATACAAATAAATTATTATGGGATTATATACGAAAGACAAAAATATTACTGTGAAAAATACCAGATTTGGTGTCATTGCACGCAAGGGTGAATCTTTATTGTGTCATCTATTACCTGGGTGACTTTAGGCAAAATGTAAGTTCTATGATAAAGAAAATAAGTTTTCTTATTTCTCGTATAGAGATAAAAATAATTCACACTACCATAAAAGTGTTTTGAATTTAATGGCAAACTATACTTATATTAACATATACACATATACCTTTGCACTTATACAATGAGTGCACACACCTCTATACAAACACAAGTAAGTATATTGCCATGGCACTTTGAAATGTGACTTATCAATAAATATAGAAAGTGTTTACATGGTCGAAATTTATGGAACATTGAAAAAACAATATACATTTCTGCTTTAGTTTGGAAAGACCCATTAATTTAGATATGTTTTATAAAGTTTATGTTATTAAATACCAAGACAATTTTATATTTTTTGCTCATGTGATGTGTTGAACATAGAGGTTTAAAAATTAGGAGAAACTGGAGAAATTGATTAATTTGCAGCTTACAAATAGAGATAAATTCAGAGCTATCTACATGGTTATCAGAGTTAGAAAAAGAATTTTTCAAACCTCTGCTGTCTGTTAGGATTATGACAATGTAACACTTTCAGAGAATAAAGGAAGAATTCTGACTTATTCATTTTAGCAGTAAGTTCATAGTGGGTCAGCCAGAGTCTGAGAAAAAATGATTAAGAAGAGTGGAAAAAAAGTTCTTTAGAAGTTTGGCATATTAATTTGTGCTATCCTTTCAAATTTTAAGTAATAAAACAACTTAGAAAAGAGTTTAGGTCTTACAGGAAGGTGAAATGGAGTTACCGATCTTGATATTCTCTATTTTGCATTTATTTCTGTACAAAGAAAAACCTTTTTCATTTTTTCATGAACTAACTTTATAGTTTTCCTATTCTATTAGTCCATTAGGGGACCCAAATAACTGACATGTATGACATAAATAAGGATGGATTTATTTTGAGTCATAATTTCAGTCATGCCTGGCTGGCTCCAAAGCAGAAATATCATGGTAGAAGGGCATATAGGGAGAAAGCTGCTCACTTCATGATATGCAAGAAACAGAGTGGCAGCAAGAAACAGAGAAGCGATGGGATGCAGGTACAAGAATACATTCTTCCAGGTCATGCCCACAGTGACTCCCCTCTCCAGGCTTACCCCACTTCCTACTAACACATTTAGCTAAAACTTAGCTTTCAAAAGCTACAACTTTGAACATAAAGCTTTCTGTGAGATAATTTTTTATGCAATTCATAGCAATAATTACCAGGGAACTTGTATATATACAGTAATGAATAATTTTGATGACTGCACTCTGTGTTTAACTTCACAACTTGTAGAAATGAAGATTTTCTTCTGGCAAATGATTTTTTTCCCTAAAAAATAAATGTAATTTTATTAAGATATTTGAAGATAATATTGACTAAGAGGCATAATGTTAGTGAATGCCTCAAAATTTCCAAATGAATTTGAATTTTTATCGTAAATATTGGAATGCTTAAATTTCAAAATTTAAAGTGAAATTAAGTATGCAATCACAAAAAATGTTTCCATGTTATTATACTCAGAAGAGTATTTCTTACTACTAAGCATATTCTCTTTGTGTTTATACAGTTTTCTCATATATATAAAAGAAGTAGATTAAAAAAGTCAATCTGAGTGCAAATGTCTTTGCAGTATTTTAGATTTTGTTCTTATTGATGCTATTGGAATATTGGAAGTGATCTTGTAGCTTAACTTTTCTTGCTAATGTTGACTTGTTAGCTTTAGATGAAATGATGTATTGTAGATAAAGGGGAAGGAATGAAATGAAAACTTAGCTTAGAATCTTACCAACGTCCTTCATGTATACATCTGGTCTGAGATGCCTAAAACTTGCTATATAAATTTAGTTATTTTCTAATTTTTATATAAATATAAACAAATATTGAAAGCATTCTTAATTCTTAGGATAAACACTTTGGAATACAGTGCAAATGTGTGATCTTGGCTGTATTTGTATTTCTCTTTTGCCACATATTGAGGTAAGTACCTACTAAATTACTGTTATCCAGGACTTCATGTGCTACATCTCAGCTAAAACCTTTAGATATCTCAGAATCTATTGAGATATTTTGGGACTCAGTGAGTTCTCAGTTGCTTTTTCACGCACACCCACATACATTCTTGGTGAGGAGCTATGTTTAGTTACTTTATAAAGTTGGATAAATGTCAAAACACTATTAACTCTAGGACTCTGTTAAACCTACCTCTTCTCTCTCTTCTAACATCCACTCAGAGGGGAAAAATGAGATTGCAACACCCGTTGAGCAAGAACTCAAGCAAGAATTGTTAAAACATGTCTTAAAATGCAAAGTTTCATAGTAGTACTATATTTATTAATTTGTTTTTAATTAAGTGACTGGGGAAATGATTAAGTCAATCACGGTATTTTTGCATGGATAAAAAGGTAAAAGCTATTTCATCAAATAAAAGCTAAAGCAAGTATTAAGTGAGGTCTCAGTGCAAGTATTAAAGTGAGGGTGTGCAAAGCACAGTGCAAAAGTAAAGCAAGTATTAAAGTGAAGTCCCATGCTCATTTCCTTCCTTATATAATCGATACATAACACATTCTCACTGCAGTTGTTTATGTCCTAAAATGTTTGCTTTAAGGTGGTTTTTATTTACTATATGACCTTAATGAATAAGAGTTAGACATTTTGGTTCAGAATAATGTGCTGCTCATGAAGACAGTCAATAAAAAGGAAAAAGTTCAGAAAGTAAAATGATTGTAGTTTGTCTCCAAATACATTTTATTTTATGATGAACTTTAACATTAAATTAAGTATTAATTTTGGTCAAAATATACTACTTTTGTGCAAAGCCTTGAAAGTATGTTTTTGCTCCACCTATCCCCAATCTCTGGTGTACACAACTCTCCTGAGAGATAATTAGGAGCAGGAGAACAATTTTTAGAAAGTCTGATAATGCTACTGCAATTCAACACTAATTAGCACAGATCACAAGGACATTGCATTTCTGTGATTTATGACCCTCAGTTTCCTCCCGAACATTGGAGCCAGTGGGTGGAGCTAACTATGTGTGAGGAACATACGGTTATGTAACATGCTATCTACACTAACCTTGACTACTGTGAGTGAGATTCACAACAAATTGTGCTGTACCAAGAAATTTTTTAACATATGAAATGAACCTAATTCCCTGGTAGTTCCATAAAAATTCATATAAGTATGTGTTCCCATCTTCAATATTTCTCGGTGACAAAATCTACCTCTAACTTACTCAACTTCTTCCTCACAGTAGGAGTGGACCATATCTCTAAATACTGTTTATTTACTTAGCATGTGTACTTCTTCATCCTAATATCATATCATATCATATATCATATCATATCATATCATATCATATCATATGGTTTAACCTTATTGCCATAGCAATCAAAAGTGGCATCATCACATTATCTGAAAATTAAAAAGTTCAATAATGTTTATCACCTTCCCACACAGAGTTTCATCCTACATTGTTAAGGCAATGTACGGTGTCTGCTTTGTTATTTTGTTTGTTTCTTTCCTAGGTCTTAGTAACCACTAATGTATTCTTGTGATTTCATTTGTCCTTTTAAAGTTAATTAGCACTGATTACTTTTTCCCAAATGAACTATATAAGTTCTCTTTTTGATTAATATAGTACATACATTTCATCTTTAACAGTATCAAAAATATTAACAGAGTCAAGAAGTTATTATGAAAAATACAAAGTTACCTAGATCTAATTCCTTTGATTTCTATAGAAACAGTTAATGTCGCTGAGAAATGAGAAATAAAGCTGTTCAGATAACACATTAGTGTTCAAGCTGACATAATATGTTCTTTTGGTATGTATTAGAGAAATAATATAAGCAGATAATTCAGGACATCAGAATGATTTAGTATGCATCACCATGGTTACAAGAATCATAAAAACTATAGGATATGGATCATGAGTCTGAATCACAGCATAGGATTTTTTTCTGTGACAGAGCTAGGATGTATAGAAGTGTCTCCATTTACTTACAGTATCTCTTAAGTTTCTATCAGTTCCCTCTCCAAAGATAAGAATTCAAAAGTGAATGTGGATAATACAAAATCTTGCTCTTTAAAAAGTTCAGGTTAGTTAGCAAGTATAATTATTTAGTTTCTTGGTTACTAAACTATTGTTTTTCTCAATGTGTCAATCAAAAAAAAAAAAAGACAGTGGTTGTCTTGAAACTCAGGTTTTTTCCTAGTCTCAGAGTCAGGAAAATACCTCAGTACACTACTCAGTTTAAATAAAGAAAGCACTTGGACATATAACATTTCTTTAGATTGTGTGGTAGAAATAGTATAGGCTTTGTAAACAGGTAAATTTGCATTTGAATTCCAATTCTTTTATCCTTTCAAAATTGAAGCATGTCACTTAATCTTTTGGATCTCTGATTTTCCCTTGTAAAAATGAATATAAATGTTAAAATTACAAGAAGTAAGTCTCATGATTGCTTGTCACATAATTTTTATTTATTAAGTAGTAGTCTCATAATTACAGTATTATTTTCTCACAAGACTTTGTTATAGTCTATTATTATTTCTCAATAAAGATAATAAGTATAAAAATTGTTGTAACTCTTAATCTATGTTTTTACATTAACACTAATTTATGTTTTTAAAGTAATTTTCTTTCAAGCTGTACTTAATAAGATTTTCTGCTTCTTGAGTTATATTTATTGAAGGGGATAGTCTTGCTAAATACCAGTTTAAACAGGAAATGTTATAATCTAGGCAAAAGACTAAGTTGTATGTATAAAAATCTTTGTAATGGTATGAAATGCTGATGCTGTATGATGGAGCAAAACATGAATAGTTGCTAGGTTAGCAAGGTAGTTGTTAAAAGTGTGGAGAGATCAGAAGTAACAGAATAGTAGAAACAGAATCCTGATGTCTCATCTAGTCCAATGCCTTGACCTCTTCTAAACATTAGCCTGTAACCCCAATTTACAAATATTGATGTTGTGATTTAGCAAATTAAGGGTTTTAGGTATAGAGACCTGTCTCTTGTAATGTCCCTCTTATGATGTTCATATTTGTGCTCCAGAATTCTCCTTGAAGGTAACCAAGCTGTGCTGAAATGTATTGTGGTGCAACTCTGTGATGTCTTTCAAGGGAGTATGGCTGTTTGGATGTGTTCATCTGAGTGTGCCACATTCTTACCATGTGGTGTTTTGGGGATTTCATATGTATTTTGAAATGGGTATGGGGGTGCATTTAACAATGTTTAATTTATTTTCATATGTTTTTCATAGTATTCTTAACATTTTCAACATAAGACATATTTAAATCAGCACCATAAACTCCTTATGCTTCTTTATGTCCCTATTTTGCTCAAATATATGAAGAAATTAACTCAGTTTTCTTTAAAAATGTATATCATTTCATAGCACTCCCTAATTTCATTAAATAATGAATATCTCATCTGAGATGAAATTTGTTTGCTTATTTGTTTATATGCTCAGGAAATAGAGGAGGAAAGGGACTATATTTTCATTGTTTCTTAAATCTCTCTTCCCTTAATGACTACAAAGCACTCACATATTCTTTATTTATACTTTTGATACCTATTTTATGAAGAATAAATTCAATCCTTCTTTCATAGCTTTTGTTGTTTGAAAGAGAAGTCTTGATGGAAAATTAACACAAACCAAAAAATAAAATGAAATGCAAAGTACTCGACATGATATAGACTCTGAAACACACTAGCTTTAGGAAATAAATTAGAACTAGTGACATTATTATCCTTTTTGCTTTTTATAATTGAAGACTGAATGAAGTAACAGGTTGATTTTCCTGCAAGAGAATTGTATATTTCAGGATTTTAAAAATTTATACAGAGATTTATCTCTTTTTTTCTCCTATAGTTAAGAATGTTCAATTAAATTATCAAAGTTGAGTTTGTAGGATTGCCTGACAACAAAATGGTTGAAGTCACAACTGGGCAATAAATATGCTAAACTGTATTACAGTTTGGAAGTTGTGTTGGAGATCTACTCCCCACCACTACAGGTGTAGCTATATAGGGGTCACTATCAGAGCATAAAGAAAAACAAAATTGAAGAATATACGCAAACATGTCCAAACACTCCCCTAATGAATATGAGTTCATAGTTCCTTCATATGCAACCTTGAAACGAAGATGCTGGTTCAGGACCACTGGGGTCAATGGTCAAAATAAATTAACAAAAATGAAATAATCAAGAACTGTAAAGTAAAAATCCAATCTCAAAAAAAAAAAAAACAGTGACAATAATTATTCTCCTATTTAAATTAAATTAAAAGTAGGAGACAAAGCATATTCATGTTGGGATCTGGTTTGAAATTTTTAGAGGCAGATAGAAAACCATGCAATGTTTTAAAAAGTCTAGAGTATATGTCTTACACATATTAGAGAATTATATTTGTATATTGATTAATGACATTAATAAAATCTTTTCAA
>RJWM01003718.1:0-109722 GCA_004363535.1 Dasyprocta punctata | reverse complement strand
ATGTAATCCTCTCGTGCAATTCACACTGTAATTGCAGAAAGCCCAACTGCTAGGACTCGACTTATTATTATTATTATTATGACTATTTAGGTTGTTGTTGTTTTTCACTGATAACAAGATCCTCTGAACCGGGCACCCTCTTGTGAATTGGTTTTTTTGTGTCAAATGGGCTGTGCCTCTAGAAGCAGGATTTTTTTTTTTGTCTTGCTCTGAGCCCTGTCCCTTGCCCCCTTCAGCCCTTACCCCTTGAAGGCCACTCAGGGGGTGGCGCATGTGGAACTTTTATGTGGCTCTATAGGCCCTTTTATTATCCCGTGGGCCTCTTCCTCTTCTTAAAAAAGGGGCTGGTGTTAAGGTGCAAGCAATGAAACCTACTGTCCTGCACACCAGCTTGCTTCCTCAAGGCTCTGTGTACTCCTTTGGTAACTGTGGGGTAAAAGAATGTTTTTTAAAAAAAAATTTTTTTTTTGGTTTACTCATGAGTGTTGTAGTCTGTGGAACAATCACTTTATGGTTCTGAGGAAGAATAGTTGAAAATTATCGAGGGGATGGGATTCTGGTTTTTTAAAGATGCATTAAGAATGCTTCAATATTTTATTGCTGGCTGAAAGAAAACCTCATATTTTGAAAGTCAGAAAGTATCTAAACTACTGCTGATGCCTATGTTTAGTTTGTAATTTTCTGTAACTTCAGTTTATTTTTTATTGTTTACCAAAATCCAGCTGTTGATGACCACTGGCATGGTTTTTATCATAACCACATACTACCTGCACCTATGCAATTGTTTTGGTAACATATTCTTCATGTAGATTTAGCTTTTCAATATAATTCATTTGCAAGAGAAACTAAGACTACAAAAGTATCACTACTATACATGATAAACAAATGTGACGGTCCTTAAAGAGAAAGTGATACTGAAAAGGAAACAGGGAGAAGTTGCTGTTAAATTTTTGCATCAGAGCTGGTAGGAAGCACTGGAAAGGTGTTTGAGATGAGCACAGAAGAATTGAAAAAGGATCGAAGAGAGAACAGCTTCTGACTTACCTGGATCATGGCCCTCATTGCCATGCAGTGTCTCTCCATGTGCCACCCCCATGCTGTGTCCACACAGGGGCTTTGCTCTGCCCTTTGGGAAACACTGGCATCATGCTACCCATTACCCAGGTGGTCCAAGGTCCACCATAGATATTTGATTTTTGAGTGGCTACTTTTTAAGTTGCCTCATAATGCATACAGAATGTAGGTTTCTGGTAAAAGAGAGACAAAAACAACTGGTCTTTAGGTTTGGAGACTTGGTATATTCCATGGTTCAATAGTGCAATCAGTCAACCGCTGAGTGTAGGGAACCAAAGTTCGAACAATACATCAAGGGGAAACTTAAGAAAAAAAAGTTCCAATACCCAAATAGCAATAACAGAAACCAAAAACTATGTGCCAAAGAAGATTAAAAAAATTTGGGGACAGTGCAATAAAGTAAAAAAAAAAAAGTGACGTGTATTCTGGTGAACAATGTTTGTGATCAGAACTGAGGTAGTTGAGGTTTTCGTATGCTGGGATGTGATATGCAGAAGGTTTTGGCTGGGTAAAACTGGGTGAAATCAGAGTAGAGGCATCCAGATCTCTGTAACTATATCTGTATCATCCCCCTTCTCTACTAAATACCATGAGTCAGAAAAGAGTGGGGAAAACTTCCCAGCTGACCTCCACACACCCGAGCCCACACCTTCCACCCACAGTACAGAGGTAGAGGGATCAATGGATCTCACACATTTTCTTAATAACGGACAAAACATTTTAAAAGATTTTTGCACAAAATTCTTTCCCACAGCCAATAAAAGTTCATTAGCTAACTCTTTCCAGCTATTCCTAATGGTTATGTGGTCTTAATGTCCCCATAACACTCCCCCCACCTTGTTCTTCAGCCTTCAGGATGGGAGTGACAGCCCTGAAGATGAACAAAGAGGCTCACAAATGCTCTCTCAGTGGAAATGTGTGTAGAAGCTTTGCAAGCGGTCTCTCTGCAGCCTCCGTGATTTTATTCTCTGGGGCAGTACGGCAGGATGGGGAGTGTTATGTGGTTCATCAGGTCTCCACTTGTTCTGTGGTTGGCTAGTTTACTGGCATTTTCTAAAGTTGATGGAGTTTATTAAAAATAACCTTTACAACCAATGTGTCTGTTTCATGTTGGCCACTGCAGATGATATGATTGCTGTGTTAAGTACTCTAATAAGAGAAATCTATTTAGCAAGTATTTATTGAGGAGTTGATATATGAAAGGCTATGTGCAGGGACTAAAAGAACAATCACTTGTGTACTTCAGTGACACGTGATAAAAACTCCAAGAAGAGTAAAGACTAGAACTTTGTAGAACACATGATCAGTCCCTAAAGGTTTCCATAGAGGTTGAGAATTTGGGACCAAATGGGAATTAGTTTGGGGAAGCCTAAAGGTGAAGCTCATGGAAAGAGAGAGAGAGAGAGAGAGAGAGAGAGAGAGAGAGAGAGAGAGAGAGAGAGAGAGATTGATTTCTAGGAAAATGAGAAGCCTAGAAGACTTGGAGTTGGAGGTGGGACGGAGTGTGGAGGACTGCGTGTGGCTCAGCGTGACGGAGTGGGGGGTGGGCAGAGGGCGGAGGCAGAGGTTGAGCTGATGATGTAATGACGGATTTTGAAGGCCACATGAAGGGGTTTAGACTTGATACTGAGCAAAACAGGAACTTAAAGAGCTGCACTGAAGTCTGAGGAGAAAAATGGCCCTGAGGCAGACATAGACTTCATGGGCAGAGGTGAGGGTGAAGTGTGACTGGGTCTGAGGGAGCCTGTGGGTGGTGACATGTGACCAACTAGGACAGGAGGTCATTGGGGTACACTAAGTGTGCGATAGTCACTGTCCCCACAGAGAGGACACTCAATGGAGGCTGCGCAGTGTGACAGTGACTTGAGGGCGAGGACATGCAGAGGAGTGGCTAGGAGGTATAGAAGTATTTTTATTTTTAATCAAAGACACCATTTAAAAGAATCATCCAGACAACAGTTGGTTAGGTGTGCTTAGTCACTTCCCTACTGTAGTATGTTCAATACTATTTGCGCTTCTGTCTTAACCTTGACAATGAGCCTTTCATGTTAAGGGGAAGAGCAGTTCCCTCCAGCTGCTGATGACTGTATTAATAAGATATAACATTAATGAGATGTCTCCTTTGGGCCAAGCACTGTGTTGAGCACTTGACAAGTACTACCTCACTTAATCCTCCCACAAACTCTGGGACGTGCCATGAAGATGATGATGATGATGGTGATGATGATGATGATGGTGATGATTTGTATTTTACAAATGAGCATGCTGAGGCCTGGAGAGGACAATAACTAAATGATAGGGATAGTATTCCAAGCCAAGGTTGATTCCAGAGCCTGAGACTGAAAGTGAACTGCCAGAGTTAAGGAGGTAGAATTCCTGGGACACTGAGTCTACTGATTAACTGCACATAACATTTACATTTTTAAATGAAAGAAACTAACAAATAAAACTTATTGAAAGACTTTTTGGTTTCTTTCTGCATCTTTCTCTTAGAATTATGCTCCAAGACAAGTTTTGATGAGTAAAGAGTCATGACTATTTGCTTCAAGTGAAATTTAATACAATGGAATAGTACTCTGCCATAAAGAAGGATAATCTTGAGACATTTCTAGGTAAACGGATTCACCTTGAGACCATACTCCTAAGTGAAATAAATTGGACACCCATGTAAGCATCACATTATTTCTCTGGTGTGAGAAGCTGAAAGAGTGAAGACCAAAATGTACAATAGGTAGTGGGAAATAACAAGAAACTGTTCAAAGGGGAAGGGGAACAAGGGAGGGAGAAGGGTTAAAGGGAGAAAGAGAAAAGAAAAAAGAGAAGAGAAGGAAAAAATGGAAACAAAGCTTCTGTAAATAAGGAGGGGAAGAGAGGTTGAAGGAAAGGAAAGGGATTGGGGAAAAAAGAAGAATCAAGATATATTATGTACTGGTATAAATGCCCTGTGATGAATGTGATCATTATTTATATCTAAAATGTTCTAATAAAGTTACTTTAATTAAAAAATAAAATGCACTCCAAGAAACAAAAAACAAATTAAATTTAGCTTTATTGCACTTGCAAAAACAAAAGGAAATACAAGCAGAACATTTCTTTTCTAGGTATTGATATTAAATACAAAAATAAAAGCTGCTTACTCTTGGCAAATTTGATACTGAAATTTTGGAAAGATCAAATTTGCCGAGAGTCAGTTGGCTTTTACTTTTGTATTTCACAGTTGGAGGACACTTGCTGTCACTTACAGAGTTGATCTGTGCTACTCTTTATTAGCTATTTCTCTCCGTGGAGAAAAAAAAGGTATCACGAGAATCATTGCAATATGCTAATAATGAAAAGAGTTTACAGGTCAGACACCTAATCTAACACCTTCATTTTACATGTAAGGAAGTCAAGGACTGAAGCAGCTAAGGGACTAACTTGTCCAATGTCACCTAGTGGGACTGCATCAGGGCTTAAGACCAGAGTCCCTCTGACAAGGAGAGCTCATTGATTGCCACCCCCTCACCCCTTGTTTTGCTTGTTAGCATTGCAGGGATCCCCTTCCCTTAACCATGGTTTCACTTTCCATGATTTCAGTTATGTGATCAACCAAGGTATGAAAATATGAAATGCAAAATTCTAGGAATAAATAAATCATAAGTTTTAGATAAATTTTATTACAGTGTATTATGATATCTTTCCTATTTCATTTATTAGTTATTTTTGCTAATCCCTTCCTGTGCCTAATTTATAAGTTAACTTTACCAGCTCTAGGAGAAAACATGGTACATAGAGGTGGATACTCTCCAAAATTTTAGCTGCCTACTGGGGGTCCTGGAACATAGTCCCTGCAATTAAGGGGAGATTACTTTATCCCCAGTGGTGTTCACCTGTGCGTCTTCCTGGACCAGTTTTACTCTAAGATGTAAACACAAGCAAGCAAAGTTGAAACAGTAGCTAGTAATTTAAATCCTTTTTAAAACCTTAAAACAAACAGGGTCGTACTGTGGAATAAATCCTAGAGGTTCAATGAACAAAAGAGGAAACTTAAAAAAAAAAATACCCTTCCCTGGAAAAGAAGGAGAGCAATCAGAAGCACTGGTGTAACCTTCGCTGCAAATGTCTTGTGGTTCAGAAGTGCCCTCTTTCCATTAGAGATTTTCCAGAGGGAAAGTTTTTTGAGGCACTCTGAGCTTGCTGTGATGGCCAATAGTGAAGTATGATTCATAACATTGGCCATAGTTATGCTGTTAAATGACATCAAGAGAGGGCAGAAACATTCTTTTCACTTCCCATTAATATACAACTTAAAATTGTCAAAATGCATGTTCATGGATCCTTTAAAACAAGAGATTTTAATTTTTCATTTACAAAATTTAAATGTTAAGCTCATTTCAGTAGATAATGTCCCTGATTAAAAGTGTGCTACATGAATGAATGCATTTTGCCACCAGGGTTATCTTTGAAATGACGTGAGTAATCTGTTTTATGCCCACAAGTGCTATAAATGCTAACACTTCATTCTGAACTCATCTAGCTGTCATTAGGTGCAGCAGCTGATACAATCTTCCATTAGGCGGGCTCGGAGCTGTGGGTGGTCTTGGAAACTATACCATATAAACTGTAATACACAATAGGGTGAGTTAGAAATCTTTTTTTTTTCTTCCGTTTTAATTCTGAATCTTACAACTCCTATTGGTTGAAATTGAGCAAAACAATAAAAAGGGCCTCAGCACCAACCTATATTAATGTTACAGCAGCCTCTTCAATGTCCCTTATTAATTAAAGAATTTAAATGTACAATAGCCTGGTCTTCTCTACTTAAATTGTTTTCTTACCTAACCAAAGAAGCTAAAATGACAATGCTAGCAAGCCGGGGACATGGTTGGCTGTTTACATTTTTGAAACCAGATGCTTGTAAAATAAGGTACTGAAAGAAAACTAGTAATAATGCATTTTAACTATACTTTGATTGAACCAGTGCTGAATTAGTTTGTTGGGACAATTTAGAAGAAAACTACACGATTCACATCAATACCAAATTGACTATAGCATTAAGATAGAGGAAATGAATACATAATGTTTGCACACTTCCTGCCACTTTAAAACTCTATAATTTAAGTGGTACATATTTTTAAAAAGTTTCTTTACGGTTACAATAATACTTTTAAGTGCCTTATATATAACAAGCACTCAATAAGGAACTGCTATTGATGTGATTTTCGCAAGAAGCACACTGCATTGGAAGTCCAGAGAAAAAGGAAAATGAAAGATAAATTAACAATTTTACATTTATTAGGTGATGATAGAAACTGCTGATATGCATGGTTTGGCTAACTTGAGATAGAGAAACCTAGCTGTAGATCTCTATGAAAACAATCATTTATTAATCTTTTTAATGAACCAATTTTTGTATGTATGAGTTTAAATATAAAAAGAACCTTCCCATACACAATTGGAATGGTAGGCAAACTGTCTCTCATTTCCACTAGACGAGATACAAATGTATGTGCTTACAAATTTTTAAAAATATTAAATTAACAGTCAGTCTGCCACCACAAAAAAAGTTTCAGATGAAAAAGTGTTGCTTTTTTTTTCCCTTTCTGGCATTGATGACCTCCCCCGCCCCCCACCCCCCAGTCTTTTCCACTATGGTCTGGAGTCCTTCCTAAAAAGCCACAGCTATTCTCTGGGTAGAAGTATTTTAATGCACCCAACTTTAATTTCATTTTTAGCTCAATAGGCAGAAAGTTTAAAAAGTTTTCTTAGTTCCATCCTATTTTGTTTGTTAGACTCTTTCAAATGTCAAACGATGTTACTATTCATTTTGCAACTTCCACTGCTACCTGCTGAGGTGGTTTTGTTTTTTAATGGTCTAACTTTAATAATTAAAAATTCAATTCTCTCTCTCTCTCTCTCTCTCTCCCTCTCTCCCTCTCCCTCCCCCTCCCTTCCTCCCTCCCAGGCTTCCTGGCTCCCTGGCTCCCTCCTTCCCTCCTTCCCTCCTCCTCCAGCTCCTGGTCCCCTCGCTCCTCCCTGTCCCCTTTGGAAGCCCCCGGGATGACACTGTTCATTGATGCAGCTCCCTCATTAGCATTGCCGCTGCTCTGGCTCGGTGGTTTCAGAGGCGATCCGTCATGAGAAAACTGAAGAATGTGCCCCATTTGCATGATTCTGTGCCAGAATGCAACTTTTTCTCAGCTGTTCTTTGTGTAATTTCCCCTTCAGCATTCAACTTTCCCATGAAGTCCTAGAAATCATATTATGGATTTCCAACCCAATTGAAATACTCCACAGATTAGTTTTTACATACTTGCTTCCTTCCCCCAACAACTTCATAGTTCTTTGTAAACAGAGCAAGTGAGTGCATAAAAAAACAGGTTTAGTCTTTTATTGTTTTGAAATGTAGGGCATATTAAATGAAAAATTTTGCTTTGAAAGTTCAGGGGTATGGATCAGATGTGCAAATGTGTATTTATTACTCAAGTCCAAATGAGGCCACAACTCTCATAAATACGGAGGCAGTCTTGGCTTCCGAGTCACTTAGTGATTGCAAACCACTCAGAGCAGAAACAGAGTGAAAAAGCTAGATAAGGTGCTCCCATTCTAAAAACTGTAAAACATTACCCTTTCTTTTTAAAACATTACCCTTTGGCTATTGGCTGAAATGTACCCATTTGTGTAACATAGTGGAGATATCCTAAAAGTGTTTTAGTTATAACTACTTCACACCTCAATTTCATAATCTTTGGAAGGGGAAAAAAAATGAATTGAGAGGAGAAGGCAGAAAATATCCAACTTATAGCCCACTGAGTATCAAACAGAATGAATCTACCTTCAAAATAATTCCTTGTACTGACAGGGAGAAAAAAAATAAAGCTCTTAAAATACAAAAATTTGGTCACTGGGGGGTTCGCTCACACGGTGATTAGAGTTAGGTTGCAGAAGATTTCATTAATTCTAGGTGACTGATTTTCCCTGAGCAGACACTCAGGTCTGCAGGCCCACCACCCTCCCCTGCACCCCCAGCTCATCTCAAACTGTTGTCTAACCTTTCCCTTAATCCATCTCATCTTGAGCTGATGGGAACTGCTTTCATTCCACCTCTTGTGGAGGTAATGAAACAATCTTCTTATTCACTTGGTTCCTCTGAGCCGGTGACATGCAACAACAACAAAAAAAAGCGAGCGCCCTGATTAATGGCTGCTAATTAGCAATGTTAATGACCAGGTGTCCGAGAGTACGGCCAGCTTCGCTCAGCATGGAGCGATCTCTCAATGAGGGCCCCGCAAATCCATTCCCAGTGACCCTTCCCCTCAGCTGCCGGTAATGAAGCTCCCTCGCTCGTTACTCCTGGGAGGGGCGCAGGAGGGGACCCGGGCCTGGGACCCAAACACTTGCCTGGGGTCTAGTGGGTCTTCCATTAATTAAAGTTAGCATTTCTGTCCCCCAAAAGCTCAAAGGTAAAGAAGTAAGGAGATGTACTCAAACCCTTTTTTGTCTGGAGGAGATTTCTTTTTTTCCTAAATAGAACCAGTAGTTAATTTTAACCCACTGCATGTAAGTCTGCAGTTTTGACTACAGATTAGCTATACATATCTCCTCAGTCAGATTCTTTTATTATCTCAAGATAATTCACATGGGTGAAGCAAATCTCACACTCACTCTCAAATACAATTTTTTATCTGGGAGGTTTAAATTCTCTTTTTTTGCCATTCAGTACAGATTACAAACTCCAGGCACCTAGAGCTGTGTTTAAAAAATAATAGTAATCCTTGAAAACATTATTCTTGATTAGAAAGTGGATTAAGAGCACAAGTTATCTGAGCACTCATATTAGAGTGAGGGAATTATACTAACTTTTAAGACAAAATGACAAAACAAAAACAGGCTTTCCCAAGAGCTTTTTAGAGAATCGGCTATATAAAGACCTGAAAAATTATTTTACTAATTAGAGTTGGTACCTTTTCTTGAATGCTGACTAGAAAATTGAAAAGTGACAAGACTGAAGTCTTTGCAGATAATTAACCTTTAACTGTATTTGCCAATTGGTGACAAGCCGATTCTGCCCAAGAGTTTACACAATCATTTATTTTCCTTCCACTGCAGAATGGCTTTGTACTTTCTCCAAGGGGAAGGAAGGGGGATTTAGTTTAGAAGAAATGGACTAAAATGAGAGAAAATATACCATGTCATTGTTTTTGCTTTTAGCATGCTCTTTTTAATATATAAGTTTCAGGTTATGTTGCCATCTTGCCTGATAATAGAGGATAGACAGATACAATTGAAAGGTCTTATGTTTGATAGCATTGTGATAACCTTTTTTAAAATGACATTGTTAAAGACCAAGTAATGCATGCAGGAGATTAAGTGCTGTTGTGAAAATACCAAGTGTTCACAGTTGATGAAATACTACCCACACAGTGCAACCAATAGCAGGGCTTTAAAAATTATGACCAATAGTTTGTGACTGGCTAATAAGTCCGAGCAACATGGCAATTGTCAGAACTTTACTTTCAAGTGTGGACAAGGCCAAACAATGCTACCTCCTAACTTAACAAAAGGAGGCCAACAGATAGGAGTCTGGCTTCTCCTTCTCTGAAGTCTATCTACTGTTGTGATAATATTTGATATTGTTACTTTAAGGGGAAAAGATATAATTTTTCTCCCTATGATTTGAAAATTTAATACACTTTCATCGCAGAATATTTAGAAACCACTGGAAAGCATGTGTACCCACGTTCAAATATGCTCACATATGCCCAGAACCCGTGGTGCTAACTCCACAACCAACGTGTTGCTATATATGCCAGCCACCTATTTTTGCACACAGATACTTTTTCACTGAACTGAAATTGCATTCTACTGCATATGTTTTATAAACTTCCTTTAAAATGACCTATGGTAGTTTAATTTGTTGTGAAATAGTCTTCTACAACAGCATATTCTAACAGCCCCTACTAAGAGCTACAATTCTCTGTTAGCTATGAGTGGGTTAAGGGCAATACCTACAGCGCTAACAGAACTATTTTACCATGGTGCCAGCCTCGCTAGCCTCCTACACAGTGGATGGTGAGGATTGAGTCATATCCTTCCATTAGCTTAGAAGGGGCTCTCTCCAGAGTCTGCAGAGCAGGGGTAACGAGCCAAAGAGAAGAAATAAATGTATCGAAGGTGCATTCTGTCCAATTCATTAATTATTAGCAAAGAAAGTGTAAACTAACTAAGCTTCACATGAACAAAGAATTTGTGTATCTTTGCACCTGTGTGTCTGCTGTGTCTAGAACTTTCCCAGGCATGTAGCAAATTCTCGATAAATAGTCTCTGAACAAACAAAAGAGCAATTAAAAAATGAATTTGACTATATCCTTGTTTACATTGAGTGGCAGAGAGTAAGGGACTTTTAGTTTTATATATGTATATATGTAAACTTTTTGAATCTCACTGTTCTTAATTTGGACTTGAAATTAACATGTGCTCTAAAATTAAATATGGCAACTTAAAGATTTTGTTTATGTCTTTTCTTAATCTTTTAGGTTTAGGAATCAAAGTCCCTCTGTAGACTAAATGTTCACTGATCTAGAAAATGAATAAATAAGTTAGCAATATCAGGGCAATGAATTATACCAAAGCTCAAAGTCAGTGAGTATGGTGTTTAAAAAATGGTAGGGCTTGTTGTTTTTCTTTTTTTTTTTTAACTTAAAAAGTAAAAATTACCCCCCAAATGTCCAAGAATTTAAAGCAAATAGCCACTTTGCCTCAAAGGCTGTTTTGCAGCAATTAGCCAGAGATGAAGCCGCATCCATGGCAGGATGCTCTCTATTGTGTGAGGTGGGGCGGCTGTTCCTTGACCCCCTCACTCACCTACCCCTGGCGCTTTGTTCAGGGGGCAGAGGCAGAGCAAGACCCCTTTGGTAAATTTAGCCTGTTGTAACAGCGAATGAAGAATGCTGAAATGCATTCACCCTCTCCTCCATCCATCCATCAATTGCTGTATTAATCAATCAGTCGAGAAGCCTGTTTAAGCATCTCTCTACAGCCCATTATCCACATTAACGTGGCTTCTATACTTTGCAGCTTGTAGTTTAAGAGAAAACAACAATGGAGATAGGCACAGAGGACAAATAGACAACAGGTAAAACACCAAACAAGTATGTGGAAAGAAAAGAGTGAATAATATTAACATTGTCAATCAATTAACAGGTACTGGTGGTGTGCTAATTACACACTCAGCCCCAGGTTGGGTCACTCTACACGCAAAATAACTAAAGATCACGAAGAATTTCTATAAATTATCGTCTTAAGTTGAGAAGTTCATATCAATTTTCCACTGAGCAAGGGGAAGGCTTTGTGGAGGCAAATGTCCAGGCATCAGGGATAACATGTTCTCACTGGGGACTTGTTGGAAACAGGATGGCTATGACGAAAGGTAGAACATAGATGGCTTAGTAAGTTAGAATTTGTAACTTTAAAGTGACTACACTGCAGAGTTGGAATCATTTTTTCAATTCTTTCCATTCTGTACCAATTTCATCTAAAACATGGAGGTAGACTTGGAGCTTGGTGGAGAGTAAGATAACGGTCAAGTTGCCATGAAAAGAGCCAGTCAAGGTCTGCAAAAAGAAATGAAGTCACATTGGATATAAAGGTGACAAAGCCATTCAAAGAAATCTTGTTTCTGATTTGTGGTTCTCTTCCAGAAGGTTCTGGAAGAGAAGAGGGTTAAGATAGTCAACACCCATAGTGTAGGTATCTTTGGTGACAGCGATGATAGGTTCAGAGTTCAGTGAAGAAGAAATTGTACTGATTCAGGCAAATGATGCCTATGGCCAAATTATGGATGTCTTATTCCTCTAATTCATGAATCTGGGAAAAATAAAACCCTTATTACCTGAGCTTTATATGATGTCTAGAAGTTCTAACCTCAACTCTCAATCAAGGACATTGATTTCCTGGATTAATATAATGACCAACCCATTTTTTGAATCTCAATAAAGTATAAATTTTAGATAGATGAACTAACTATGGAAGCTAACTGCAATAGTGATAATGTCATTTAAAAATGAGTAAAGAAAAAAATCTTTGTTAGCTATCAACCGTATGCTAGTTATTGTGCTAACCACTACATATTATTTAATCAGCCCTTGCACTCTTCAAAATAAAGTAGTTTGTTCACACACTACAGACACTGGGGGTTAAAAGTTAAGTAAATCGACTCAAATATAGTTAGTAAGAGTGTGAGTCTTATGTCACCAAGCCACTGCTTTATCATGGCACCTTGCTTTCTCATCTAATTTGGGCATCTTTCTTTTCTTTCGTTCTTCTCCGTTTGGGTACATATCAGCCCAAATTGGGTGAAATCAAAATCTTTCATCCATGACTCTCCTTTCCCCAATTTATCTAGCATACAGATTATGCTAGTTAAGTGATGGTATGGTCCTTCATATTTTTGGATTGCAACCTTGCTGCAGTATTTTGATAGAGCCATTGAATGTCCAAGAGATCTTTATGCTCAGGACCTGGTAAACAGCTTGCTTGGCTAAAATCCAGAAGGTTTGACTGTAAGAGGTTTTTCTTACCAGTGACTAACACCAGGAAAGGGGTGAGGTTGCTGACAAAGTGTCTTGGTCTCCATCATGCCTTTCTGAAATCAAGACCCAGGCTTCAGAGTGCTAATACTTCAATTTGTACTCCTAGGTTCTTTCACAGTAAACCTGGAATTTTGATCACCTGTTCAGATTTGTCCTGAGGTTGTACTTCCCAGACCCTTATGACCATGTCCTTGAAGATATTAAAATAGCTTGCACTTTTATTTCCATGACACATAAAAATGTCTTTCACTACCTTTTAGAAATGTATTTGTGAGTTATTTGCAATATAAGGAGGTTCTCCTAGGAGCTCCCAACTGTTTTTCAATGGAGTTATAGATGCAAAATTGGATTATTGGAACACTGGCTCTCTGTGTTTTGACAAGGAGGTAACAAGAGGTTGGATTGTGGTGAATGCCCAGTGGAGTGTCCAGATGGACTTGTAACGACCACAGCCTGCCAGGGACCCACGTGCAGTGCCATGTGTCTATTTTGAGGATCCTCTGTGTTTTGTGCTGTTTGAGAGAGGGGTCTCTGTCCAAATCAAACCAAACCAAACCAACCAAACCAAACCATACTAAACCAAACCAAACCAAACCAAACCAAACCAACCAAACCAACCAAGCCAAACCAAACCAAACCAACCAAACCAAACCAAACCAAAATTGCATTTTTCGTTCAATTCTAAAAGTTAGCGTGGAACAAACAAGAACATTGTAGGAACAGTGTTTTTAGTTTTGAATGAAAAATAGCTAAAAGGCCTTCTCTGCTTTGTGTCTGGTCCTTTTAAGAGTCATTCCACCAAGTAATACTAATTCAGACTAAGGGAGAGTTATACATTGCACTACACCAGGTACTCTGCAAATATTGTACATTTTGTTCATGATAGGTATTACTTTTTTGTTTTATATGATAAGAACCTGAAGCTGTAGGGGATTAAGTGTCACAGAGGTGCTAATTGGCACAGCCAGACATTGAAGCCTAGGTGCAAATGCAATACCTGTCATAATGGTGCCGCTCAATGTGGTAACCATTAGCTATCACAGCTTTTTAAATTCAAATTAAAATATAATTGATAACTCAACTCCTTAATCAAACTAGCCACATTTAAAGTGCTCATTAGCTGCATGTGGCTGGTGACTATAAGGGATGCTATAGATGTAGAATATTTTCACCATCAAAAAAAAAACCATTCTATTAGAAAAAGCCTCTCTATAACCAAATCGATTATTTTTCCTTGGCATGAGTAATTGTGGAAAATAATAGCAATAAACCTTTTTCTACTTTAGCAGAGCTTGATGAGAATAAAGGAAAGATGGAATGTGAGACTTCATGTTTTGAAGATTTCATATGAATGGAAGATTTTCAACAAATAATGTTGCTTAATTGCAAATATATGTCTATAGTATTAAAACCAATTAATATAGTAATACTCTGTAATTATCTATTACTTCTTACAACTTTTCTAAACTTGTTACGTTTAAACTCATTTGGTCCTCACTTCAATTCTATGAATAAGATGCCATTTTTATCTCAATGTTATGAATGGGTAAACTGAGGCTTAGTGAAATTAACTTTGTAAGGTTATCCAGATAAGGAAAGGTGTATCATGTTGCATTCAGCTTGGGTTCAGATATAGGGTGCATAACTGGTATTCCAAACAAGTATATTTTATAGGTTTACTTTGGAGAAAATTTTGAGAGTGAGTTGGTGGTTAGAAATGGAGTTATAAAAAGCAATATACTTTAAAAAATATAATTCCATGCTTGTAAATTGATATTATATATCCACATAGCCACACACAATTTATGTACATATATATTTACAAACACATGTATATATCCATTTATGGTGGATGTAGTGTTGCTAATGACAAATAAATGAGCTAGAAGGGAGAGGACCCTATAACTGGAAAAGGATGAGTGCTATATAATTGATTCTGGTAAATTTCCCCTGTTTCCTTCAACCACAAGTGAAGGTGAGAAACATCAATTAAGGGCATCCCCCAAATGGGCTAACTTGAATGCTTTTCAAGTTGTGAACTAGATTTAACATTTCTGCAAATGTTGTGAGGAAATTCTGGGACAAGGACTTTGGGTTTACTGTAATTTGAAAGATCAGAAGTCAAATTCCTATTTCTCTCTCTGTAATTTGTGCACTTGGAAGTATTAATTCTTTTGTAATCTGCTTATCTACTGCATTCCCAAATGGTATTCTTTTGCCCATCCATCTCAGTTCACCTCACAAAGAATAAGAATGGCCCAAAACAAGAACTGTGCCCAGGCTCAGTGCTGAGTCCCGTGAGTGGCCTCATTGATTTCCTCCTGGCTGGGCAGTGTTGTTGTGTGGATAGAGTTTGTATTTTAAGTAAGTACAGAAGTTCTTAGAAGGTGCTCGCTCTTATGCTTGTAATTTTTAAATTAAGGAAAATAATATGGAAAACTAAATTAAATTTATATCATTAACAAAGTTCTTTAGTTCCCAAGTGGAAGTAATTTAAAATTCAGTTTATTTTGTGACATTTTAGCCAATGAATGATTAAAAAAGGCTTTATATGAGAAACTTAGGACTTTTAAAAAAAATGGAACTACAATTAGTATTTTGCTTTTAATTTGGTATGATTTTCTAAAATAAGCTATTAGCCATGAAAATAAAAATCTCATGGCCATTTTGAGGATATCAACAATTACCTTAGCAGATCGCCATGTGATATATAACTCATCGCTAAATGACTGTATCTGAAAAATTATATTAACTTTGTAGTGTTATAATCTTACCTCTTTTTCCTATCACTCTATCTACTTTATTTATAAAATGATGCAAAACTGCTTATTGTAGAGCAATACAGAGCAGAGTATATTTGTTTTATAATTATACATGCCAATATCCATTTTCCACCAAGAAAAGAGAGAAGAATAAACTGAATAATACTGGATGTGGTGCTATGATTTTTTTTTCTATTTGAGCAGTAATTTCAGGGTTGAAAGCAACTTTAGTGATCTGAAAGCTTTGATGGGATGACCCATGACTACCCAGAGCCTGTAATAGTTAGGACTTGAAACCAGTTCTGTCTCTCCAGGAGCTGTCATCCATCTAAGCCTTTGGTTCATATTTTGACCTGATCTTGAACACACCAAATCTAATAAATTTAATAAACATTTAAATCATTTGAGAGTAGATCACCATCTTGCTTTGTTAGCTAATGCTATCAAATAGGCTCTAAGTTGTTCATGTGTGTTATCCAGGGAGTACTATGAACATGCAAACCACAGACATAGAAAGGATTTGAGAGATGATCTAGTTCAGTCTCCTTGGCTGTCATGGAAAAAATGAGGAGTTGAATGAGTGTTATAGGGCTACACAGCTTGTCAGCATTGGATGTGATCCCCAATTCCAGATGGCTTGACCTCGAGTCTGGTCTTCTTATTTCTATGTTATTTCCTGTGTAGTTGTACATTTCTGGGGCGGGGTAGGGGGTAGTCAGGTGTTCAAACAAGGATCCAAACATGTTGAGGTCTATTGACTCTTGTTCCAGTTGCCTTATGGGTGGCTGGGACATTGACAAGGCATAAATATTTGCCAAAGAATCATGAATAAGCTCAGCTGGGGATAAACTTTGATATGCAAATGACAGAGGTGGTTATAAAAACACACAAAGTTTTTCCTTTTGTTTCTTTGAAAATTTTTTAAAATAAGTGATAATAACACATGGAGTCAGGCAAAACCATTTAAGAAAATAGCATCCTCCACGGCTTCGCACTGCATTCGAGCTGGGGCTTTGATAATTTCTGCAAAGAATAATGGCAAGAGGAAAGAAGGCTGCTTGCCGACAATAACCTACAGACAAATGAAAACCCGGGCTGTGTCCTGAGAGTTTTAGGTAATCCAGGCTCATAATTTGATTTGAGAAGAGCTACTCCAGGCTACTGTGTAATTATAGAAGCATTCACTCGGCTGGCTCCTGTTCGCCGCATCACGTTCTACTTCATTGCCCTTTATACTAAAGCCCCTGTTGATGAGAGGGCGGAAACAGTAAGTACAAATAAAGCAATTAGCAGGTGGGGAATGCTACCACTGTTTAAGGATAACATACAATCTTTATTGGTACTTATTAAGTAGAAGTCTAGAGCTTAGAGACAAAGGGAAATATCACAAGCCACAAAAATGAGAAGGAGTGTGGGAACGAAAAGAATAAGGGGGAAATTAGACCAATGCATCTATTTGATATTTCAGAATCTAATCCCCAAGACTAGTTTTAAAAGTAATATCAAACCTCCATCTTGTTTATATTGTAGTAAGTTCCATTCTCAAGTAAAATTTGCCTTTTTAAAAAGTTTTCTTCCTTCTTCTGTTCTCTTTTGTCATGGGAATTAATTTGAAAAACATTTTAACAGTTATTACTGTGTTCAAGTGAGTTTTGAGTTTGGGTTGTAGTAAAACCCACCAGCAGGGGGAGTTAGGATAATTAGCAAGTCTTGGTAAGGTCCTGACATTTACAGCGTGGATTCATAGACTCTGTTGGCAGAATTGAAAATGCCCATGGTGGATAAGGAATAATGGGTGAAATCAAGAGGACTTCAACTGTTCTTGAAATCCTAGCACAGCTATTGAAGGTGGACAAGAAAATAGGGCACAGGCTTTCTGTGTCCATTTGCAGAGAATTCCAGGCACTCTGGCTCTTGGTTTACTTATCTGAAAACAGGAATAGCAAAAGATGATCCAGCCAGAATGTTATAATCCTTGCGTCTCAGTGGATGGCATTCTTATCCCAATCTCACCTTGTTTTGTGTGTCCAAATAGTAAGGGAGGGTATACATGATTGCGTCCTCTCAGAGCAGCCCGAGGAGATGCCCTGTTTTGGTCATGTTCTTTTGTCTTGGGATCTCTTACTAATTAAAGCTCTGCCGACCTGTGCAGCTACTGAAGCAGGGCATACATTCCAACTTGAATAGTAGATTTCTAGTTGCCCAGTGTAAAAGAAAAGCATGGGAGTTGAAAGACTCAGTGTATTTCACCTTTGACTCAGAGATTGGAGTAGGAACTTAGAGATGCTGGGAAGGTACTGTGGACAGAGATGCGCACAGCTTTCTCTAAAGGCAAAGTTTTGATAGTGGTGGCTGGCATGCTAGAGCACCAATTGCTATTGGAACATTAAATCCTTATCATCCTAGGGAAATTGTAGTTTCAGCTTACACTTTTAATGTTCCATACAGGTTTTTCATCTTCCTTTTTCCTCATTCTTTCATCAACTAGCAGCCACTTGAGGTAAACACAGAAGATCAAAAGTAAAATCTCTTGGGCAATGATGCTGAAGAACTGTTTATTTCATCCTTTGGCAGAAACTGCAGCACCTGGATAGGGCAGAGCATTATCTTGGAAAGACTAAAGGCCAAAGAGCACAGTGCCACACCTTCCTAAACATCATTCAAGGAAGGCGACTCACTAAGAAAATAGGAAAAGAAAATGTAATGCAGTATATAGTGGTCACCTCCTAACACTTTTACTACCTTTCAATAGGGCTAGTAAATATTATAGTGTGTATATCATAAATCTTCTTTGGAAAAGTGTACATTATGTGTTTAAAGTAGTGTTTGAGGATAACCATTATGCTTATGAACTTTTGTTATACTAATACTGGATGAAACCTCCCAAATGGTGACTACTAAGCCAAAATTTCTGAAATATACAGAATTCCCACCACCTGTATGCTCTTTCACTGCCATCATCATCGTAATCATCGTCATCATCGTCGTCGTCGTCATCATCATTGTCATACCCTGAAGAAGTTGTGGTCCTTCATAGTTCTGTAGGTTCTTTCATATTCGTGAATTCAGTTCTTCTCAACAACTTTGTGGATTATACAGGTTAGATAATATCATAGGGTTTTTTTTTGCAACTGTTAAAAATTTTATTTTTATTAGTACATGTTTGCAGTATATAATGATTGTATTCATCATGGGGAGTTGGTGCATGTCCCTAACACATCTTCAAGGTTTTGTAGATAAAGAAATAGATACAAAGAAGCTCTGTGACCTGCTCAAGGTGGCAGTTAGGAACAGTATCCCAGTGTCTAGATCAGTACAAATCAGAACTGGTCTCTACCTGTTATTGCTTTACAGATGCAAGTGTGAGAAACTAGAATATGTTTCAGTAATTACCCAGCTCTTAAGAATTGTTAGTACTTTGTCAAAAAATGAATAGAGTTGAAGATTCACATATCCTCTTGAGAGTGGGCTCTGGGAGTCTTGGTATTTTAGAAATGTGACAAGTGGCAGAACAGGATACAAAGAATGTGATTCATCTTTTTACCACCCCCTTTCTTACCTCTACATTGTGTCAGGTTAAAAAAATAAAGCAGTGGGCAAACCCACGTGGTTGTGGTCGAACAGAAGGATGGGCGACCCTCACTGTTTAAATGGATGAGCAGGGTTTCAAATGCAATACCTGGTGTTGCCTCTCTTCTCTAAGTGTTCATCTTTCTCCTGGGAGTAAGCACTTGATGGTGCTTTGAATCCATGCTGGGTATTTTTCTGCTTTTACAAACTCAGAGGTATACATTTCTGCTGCCCAATTCATCTCTTCCAGTCTCAACTCCTAAAAATTTCTTTTTCTCTACTTAGTGAAATGCAGTTGACAGTTGATCAGTGCAATTTATACTGGCAGCAGAACTTCAAGAACATACCCGTTGGCATTGTGAAGGACTCTGCTTTTAGAGCAAGCACTTCAACTTCCTGTATTTGTTTACAAAGGTCTGATGCAGTTAAAAAGCAAGTAACCACTGCAGATTTTTCCTAGTGAAGGAAAACATGGTCTTTATTTGATTGTGAATGCAATCACAGATACCCACAGTCTTCATCACACCTAGATTCTCCAGCTCACAATTTTCTACCTGGTTGTCTTTTAGGCTTTCTTGTCCTCTTGATGATAGTATGAAGCCTCTCAGAGCCTGGCCTGGAGGAAGCCTGAGTGAATTATCTCCTTGCAGATAATCAATAGTGGGCCATAGATGATGATTGATGCTTCCAGATTGCCGGGAGGGAGTTGCTGCACTGGATAACATCTGATACTCCTGCAGGAAATGATGGGCATCCCATTCCAAAGGGTCCTTGGAACTAATAGCCAATTCCTCTCGTCTCCTCAGAAAGCATGCTTCCTGTTGCAGTGAGGGATATGTCCAATACTCTGCAATGTTTCACAAGGAGAATAAAGAACAGATTTTGAATTCATGACTAAAATACTCTCTGAAGTTCAGAACTCGGCTCTGATAGCGCAGTGTGGAAATAGCATGGTTCTCTATTTACTATGAGCATTTGATGCCCAGTGGGCCTGATGGCAGATATGATAACACCTCCCTTCACTCTGCAGGAGCCAGTTCCTCCTGGTGGTTTAGGTCTGTTTATGACTAAGCAAGTTGTTCCTTTAGATCCTGTTTCAAGGCAGTTTCTGATGGTGGACACAGGACATATTTTTCTCACTTGGCTATGTGTCGGTCTAGTCATTGGCCACTCAGAGACTCCAGGTTGGAGGTCTACATAAGTTAGAACCTCACCAGCCTTTCTAAACCAGATGCAAAGTACACACCCCAGCTGGCTTAGAAAAGCAGTACATCTAATCACATAATGCTTCTATAATGTGGTTTTTTAAATTAAGTGACCCACAGGATATTAATCTGGTGGTAACAACTCCCAAGGGATGTAGCATTGGCAAACACTTCAAGAGCAGCTAGAACTACTATTAAATGTGATGTTCATTTCATCTGAACATATGGAAATCAAAACAAGCCATGGGAGAACTGCAGTGCTCTGTACATGCTATATTGTTCACAAACCTGTCATAAATAAGTGCCTCTTTAAAAGAAACCAATTAATAAATGTGCATTGAATTACAAAGTTTAAAGATTCCATAATATGGGATCTCTTTCCCTGGCCCCTCCACCCAAATTCCCACTCTTGCCAGGGGCCCCTTGTTCTTCAGGCTGTTACAACATTTTCCACTGTGTGGCACATCTCTGTTTTGTTGTTGTTGATTGAGTTATTTGGTTGGTCCAGCAGCTTAAAGAAAAGGAAGAAAAAATCTGTAAGCTATAAAATGCATCTTCTTTCTTCCTTTGTCTGTGTATTAGAGTCTGGCTTGGCACTAGAACCCCACCCCAAACCTCCCACCAAGAATATGTCATATTTCTATGTGCTCGTGCATGTTCGACTCTACCTCTTTTGAAATGATGCCCAAAAACTTAGCAATGTTTACATAAGTAAAAGGGAGTTTCACTTTTATGCTGTAATTTCTGCATGGAGCGGAGAGTTTTCCTAGCCGTACCTTGTACTTTGTTCATAGGTGAACTTCTATTTTTCTAATGTGATGGTTTTATCCAACTTTGACAACAGATTTCTTTAGGAGATTACACACCTGGAATTAACTTTTTCTGCCAAGAATTACAGTGCACCTGGAAGTACTAAATCATTTTTATCTATGTTTTTGAAACTTTTCAGAATGAAATTGCATCCCTTGAACTTGACTTGTCTCTTGAGGAGAAGCTAAGGAGTACAGTTGGGTAGGTGTGAGTGTGCTGGTGCTATGAAATAAATATATCCAGGGTGTGTTACTCACTACCCAATCACCGGCTCCTCGAGTAGCTCACTTCTTAAATGACTCTGCTTACCGCATAACATATGGAAATGTGAGTCTGTACTTTCAGCAGATTGTTTGCTATGTTTACACCAGTTCTCACACTAATCCCCATTAATGTTTGATATAGTCCCCAACAGGTCGAAGTAGATGTCAGACACCATATCTCTTGTGTACATGTTGGGCATGATATCCATTTAAGCGAGAAGAATGATAAAGAAGAGTTTTTAGGGATTTCCTTTCTTAGAATATGTTTCTAACTAAACTCAGTATTTTGAGAATGCAGAATGCTTTCTATGAGTGCAAAACCACCAAAACAAAACATCGATTAATTTAAAAAAATCATATGGAGAGTTTATTGTAAAGTCCAGTTGCACTGTTCAGATTGGAGATCTATGACATTTTCTGTCTGTTGTGAAATTGATAATAAGGTCTTGTGAGGTACAACTGTAAGCATATCCTCAAGAGATTTAGAATTATGAGTCAGAAAATTTTTTTGTAAACTCATGCCAACATATCAGAAAGATAATAACGTGTGCGTTAGACATTACTTACATGATTTCTTTGGTGGTGGTGGGGTTGGGTGACGTTTAGAGAGAAAAATTTCTTTCAAGTTCTGCAATCAGCATTAGATCTCCTATTTTTATCAAGAAACTTGAATATGTGCTCATTTTCTTGACACAAAGTCATATGGGGAGAACAACAAATGCTTTCTGTCCCTAGGCATTGCAGCCCTGCTGTGTTGGGTTATACTCGAAGTTTGCCAAACTGGTTCAGCTTATTCTTGTCAAGCCCAGATAATTTCTTCTCTTGGTTGTCTCTGACACAGTGTCAGCATTTTAGAGGCCAAAAGTTCCCATAGTGACAGATCACATGAGTATAAACACTTATTCTATTTAGATGAAAACTCTCTAAGATTAAGAAAAGGATTAGAAAAATGATGGGTGAGCCAGCACATTCATTTCAATGATATCTTTAAGCAATGTAAGAATGATACTGTCAGTGAGAATGTAAATGATTTTTCATAAAGAGAAGTAAAGAAAGACAAAATTAAACCATCCTGTTTTAAATTCAAATGCCATTAACTAAGTTTGTCCAATTACTATTTTCTGTCATTGTGGTTTAATTTTACATGAATGGGACTAAATTATGCCCCAGGTATAGATAAACTCATTATGTCCTTTAAGTAGTTCAAATTTCCTGATAACCAGCAGTCAAACTGGGGAACAAGCAGAATTAGTAGCCAAGTCTAATAAACGACTGGGAAAAATTGTATCTGTCTCATCCTTCTGGTTCCCACACACTCTGGTTACATCATTACTTAGCCTGGAAATTTGGGGGCCAATGGAGCACCAGAGCTTGAGTCAGGTGACCAAAACATCAAAATGTACCTGAAACTTTACCCTAAAGATGGGGTTTCAGCGGGGGCCTCTGGATAGCCGACTCCTCCATGACTGCTGTGCAATTTTCGTATTTTATTTCACCTTTGCTTTCAGGCTTAGCTTTTGGTCCCACAGATTGATGGCCAAGGCAAACTGGTTGATGTGGGTTTTTCTGTGCAGGTGCGTGGGCAAAATTATTTCCTGTACCATACACTGCACCCAGTTACATAACAGCTAAAAACCAAAACGACACAAAACAAAAATATAAAAACAAAAACGAAAGCTAGGTCTTTTCCTACAAATTGGGTTTCATCAGCAGAGAGAATTCTAACCTGTTCCTTTGCCTTGTATCTTTTTTGCGGGGCAGGGAGAGAGGAGGAGTTGTTTTTGAAAAGTGTTTTATTTTATTAAAAGAAATGTAATTTAATGTCTAAATCCACAAAACTGAAAAGCCCAGTTTGTCAGGTCTTCTTGATGCAGCTCCCCAAGATGAAGCCGAAATGCTGGGCTCCTCCTGAAGGAACGGAATGTGTAACTCTATCGCCACGCTAGGGTTTCACAGGGCAGGGATGGCGATGACAACAACTGCTTGTTTTCTGCAGATGTAGAAAGGCATTTTTTTACATGTGCAGGAAGCAACAAAAAACCTGGTCTTAGGGGACAGGTGAGTGAGCTGTAGTGCAAGAAATAAACCAAATAATCCTTAAAGTTGCAGTCGCACTGAGCCCCAAGTTTGACACCTCTGTACACAAATCTTATTTTCATGTCCAGGTTTACCTTTCCCTTGACTGTTACAAGAAGTGTTGTGATCCTTATGACTGAACATTTGTTCTGAAGTCTCTCGAGGGTAAAATCCACCCGAAGTGGCAAATTCATTGAAAAACAGCCTTGATGACTTGCTATCAGGTGTTCAAATGAAACCTTCAGAAAGCAGAGGTTATGCACTAAAGAGGGAGTATCCCTGGGTGAAAATTATATTTTGTAAGCCAAACTAAAAAATTGGTGCATGTTCATGGATGAAAGGGTTACTTGTAAAATGCATTCCATGATTTAGATAGCAAACATTAGCATTTAGTAATTATTATACTATGTGCTAGGGGAAGGTAGTGTGGTGATAGTGATGATAACAGCCAGCATTTATCTAATACTCATTGTACACTGACTAGTTGCTCCTCTTCATCCTTACATGAATGTAGCAAGGTGGTTGGTATCTCCCTTTTACAGATAGATAAACTGAGGATCAGAGGAGTTAAAAGATTTGCTCAAGATCATGGAACTGTTAAGTGGTGGGCCGTGAGATAGGATTCCAATGAATAGCTGATTTGATCTGGAACCTCTGTTCTCGGCAGTTCAATCACATTTGTCTAGAGACTGTGTAGAGATTTATTTCTTTTCTGTGTTCTTAAGGTGTTTTTCAATCTTGTGGTGAAATACAGCAGGTGGAGAAATACCTGAAATTATCCATGTTAAAGAACCTGCAGGACTAAGTGCTCGTGGAGAGTCAAACTTTCAGGGAAGAAATGGTTCAGGCCAGAACATTTTCTAGGAACCTATGTCTATTCTATGGCAGTGAAGAGTGGGTGGTAGAGGACTGCTCAGTTATCTTTTGCCCTGTAGGAAATTCCTTGGAAATAACTGATTGCTGGTTTTATTCTGCAAAAACGATCATGGCAAGTGCTGTGTAAGACAGAGCAAACTCCTGTCCCCACGGGTGCCTGCCAAATAAAGTAACTAGGTGCTCACATATTTTCCAGTACAAGTGCTTCATTATTAATTCATGGTCCAGGTCTTCAGTACATGCTGTTACTAATATTGGGTTTCAGCAGAGAATAATGAACAGGAGCACTGGCCTGAATGTCTTAACCTTTTTTAAACAATGTTTGCAGCGCTATGTTCTATTTCTGGCTTAATTGGGGTCTTTGCATAAACAAGAGGGGGGCTTTATAGGGCTGGGGAGGGATCATCATCTACAGCTTAGCAACAGCAGAGGCAAGAGCCTTATTCGGAACTGGGGATAGATGAAGGCCAGGGGGGATTTCCCCTCTTAGGGCTGTTTGTTGGTTCCCCTGTCTAACCAGGAAAGGGGCGGCCTCCCGAGTGAGTGCCAGCTATCAACCCTGGGTAAGCTCCCGGTTCTGAAAGTTCATCCCATCAGGAAAGGAGGGTGAGGGAGAACTGCTCTGGTAGGGAAAGGACCCCATTCAAGTAGCCCCCAAAGTGGGGTTGACTTCCCCATCAGGTGTCGCAGACACAAGTGTCTATGGGACCCACACTACTTTTAATGTTTTAACCTTAACATTTACAACAATGGAAGTGAATTTAATAATATCAGAGGGATGTGACTGCATCCACCCTGGGTTATATTCAGCAGTTATAAAGTATAAGAGTTGATTATTGTTTGGGGGAAGGAACGATGACAAAACCCCTGAGCCCTGTGAGAATTACCGTGTGGTCCTGCCTGAAAGGGTTACTTACCAACTGGCACTGGGATGGGGTGGCTAAACAAGTTAAATGACTTCACTAGACACCCCAATTCTCCTTGCTATTGTTTTCTTATTGTAGATCTTGGTGACAGGGCATCTTTGAGAGGAAAAAATAAAATAAGACAAAAAGCCTATATGGGTTAACAAGAACACTAAGCCCACATTCCCTCTAGGTTCCCAAGAGTGCCCTGCCTGGCTGAGAGTCAGCATTCAATGATTAGTTGCATAGTTGAAATGATTTAAGGAAAAAGCACATTGATGCATATATTCGCTAATACAAGAACTGTTTGCCAGCACAAGCTGTGTGTTGGGTCATGCCCTGGGTGTTAGGTGCATAACAGGAAATAGGACAGACAATCTCCCTGAACTCAGAGAGCTTCAAAGAGCAGAGGAGAGAAACACAAAAAGGACATGTTTTAAAAGATAAAGGCCGTTTTGTGATTTTCAGTGAAATGAGAATTACCGAAACTCAACTATTTGGGCCGGTTGTCCAAACACAGTATAAGTGAGTGTTGTCTCTGAAAGAGTTAATGCTACCACTGGGCAGCTTTCTCTTTGCTGTTGATGAGTCTACTAGGATTCATGCTCAATTTGATATTTAATTCATGGCAGAATAGCTTAATAAGGGCCCTAAAATCCTTTGTTTTAAGTAAGCACTAAACTTGATTCAGGTTCTCATGATGGAACTGCTAGCCAATGTGTGAGTCTTGCTGTCCATTTATGGAGCAGACACCGATTGAGTGCCTACTGTGTATCAGGTGCTGTGCTATCTTTTTGGTTTCTAGGTAGGAAAGAAGAGCACACCTCTCTTTGTGGGGTTTATATTCTTGTTGGAGTGGAACAGATACTAAAATATTTTAACAATGGACAAGGTAATGGCAAGTTTCTGTCATCCCACTGGATATTTTTTATTCTGTCTTTGTGTAACAGCACCTCAATTTTCCTTGGCATGTGGTTTTATAGAGGTCCAGAGAGACTGCCTTTCCCCAGCCAGGATGTGGGCTTGTACCCAACTTCAACAAATCAAACTATTGAAGTTTTGAGGGACTAGATCTTGATTTCATGGATGTATGACTGGATTCTGAAAAAAAAGGTAGCCATTGATGTCACATAATAACCAGAGAGCCATAATGAACTGGACTTGTAAATTAAGGATAATACTTGTTTTAGTTTGCCATTGATAGAGCTGAGTTATTGAACTACATGGACCATGAATTCCTTTCACCAGGTGCTTGCCTTTTTGGAAAATAAAATAAAATAAAAATAAAAAAGAGAGAAAGAGAGAGAGAGTGAGAGAGATCATCAGAAAGAAAAATTTAAGCATAGATATATGATGTTTGGATCAGCACAATAAATGGAAAGAGCTTGAGAGTCGCACAGATTTGGGTCCCAAATAAAAGCGTTATCACCTGCTGGTTGTGTGCTCTTCAACAGTCACCTGAAGCCTGAAACTGGACTTGTAACACTGACTTCATTCTGACAGCCCATGCCGTCTTCATGATAAGTACGTTGCCAGATTGGTTAGAAATTTTAAAACAATGTACAAAATTGTGCAATAATGACTCTGGGGAAATGGAGGAAGTAGACTCATGCAGGGCAACTCATTGACTGCTCCACTGCCTCCTCCTCTCTGTGGATAGTGTAGGCTTAGAGTGATGTGTGGACCGAGGTCTGTGGCTCATGAACCCTGCCTGGCATGAACACTCCTGTTTCAGCACATCTGTGATTGCCATATCACCGGCATTTGCAGAATGGAGGATTAATTTTATTGTGCATTGGCTCAGCAGATCTGGTGACATAATATTGCACTACGGAGAAGGATTACTCACCAGTTTCTGGATGCTACATTTTTAGAAACTAACCACTTAACGATAAGTGTTGGATCTAACAACTTCCCCCTTTTCCCCACTCCCACTCTCCAATCACCCAACCAACAAACATCCCTTAATGCAAAAACCAGCTCTCTTGGGAACAGATGGATACAATTTTTCTTCAGGATAAAACTCTGGATATTCTTCCGAAGTAAAGGTTTTATTATACTTTGTCACTTATTAAAAGCAGATGTGCCATGTTTATCATATGTCGTCAAGAACATTTTTTTTCTTTTCTGGGTTGATGGAAAGCAGTTTGTGTAAGGCAAAATAATATAGCGTTTGTGAGTCATTTCTGAAGGAAAAAAATAGGCAAGCGACATAGTCTGTAAGCCAGGCAGACAGCATGGTGACATTCCAGGGCAAACAAAGAGCAGACCTCGTTTCTATTCCTGGCATACTGTCACTCAGGGTTCTGATGTATCTTCATTTCACCTGTGACCTCCATCTGCAGAAAAAGGGACTTGGAGATAGGCTGTTACAGGCCACCTGGGAACACCCAGCAGCACGCTACCTCCTGTCTCCCTCCCTCACACTAAGCCTCCTTCCCTTAGCACGGTTGCCCTTCTTCGTCTAGGATACCACAGACCCTTCTCCCCACCCAAAGTAGAACACATTGAAAACAATTTCTGCCCTTCTCTAGAGCTCTGTAGCCCGCTCTTCTGTCATTCCTATGTGCTGGTGGCAAACCAGCTGCCAGTTCCTGTGTCACTCAGCCGGCCATGATTAAGGTCTGCACAGCGTGCAGAGTGGCGTGAACAGGGTGCTACGGACAGACGTGAAAGTGAAATGTGTGCCCCGTATTGAATGCTCTTTGCGTGCCAGGCACTGCTCTGAGGTATTTTGCTTTGGTTACATTGAGTTTTTGTGGCAACTGTGCAAGGTGAGAATTTGGCGAGACCTGCATTTCAACCCTGCTCAGTCACTTATTTGCAGAAATATGGAAGCTTGTAAGTAGGCAGTATTCATACGTGTATCGCTAATTTATGTGTTATGTGTTTATATAGTTCCAAAAAATGTTTTATCTCTTGTATACCAGGGAAAGATTTAAAAAAACATTTTAAAAAATATTCTATTGGTATTCTTTGTATTTGAAGCTCGCAGGACAAAACTAGATATGTACTATATTAATTTTTAATAGCACGAAGTATAAAGAAAGTTGAACGTACACAAGCAGCTGTAGTTTAGTGCATGCAAGCCACAGACGGTAAAATATGATGGTCTGCTTATTCTGCTGGGATTGACATTCAAACTTTAGAGCAATCTGCACTCTGAACAGATAGCAGGCTTTCTCCCATGAGTTTAAGGTCCAAATCTCTCTGTGCCTTTTTTGTGACATTATCTGCCCTTTGACCTATTGGAGAGGCTGAGTGCTATGTCTTCTAAAAATCTTCCTTCTGTCCTCCACTGACATGTACAGTAAATGATTGATTGTCTCTATTATAAGACCATGGCAGATGTGGAGAAATCTCTAACTCATTCGAGCAAAACTTATCCTAATTGGCACTATAATCAAAAGTTGATGGAATGCTTCAGAAACTTACCTGGAGCCCTGGATTTGGTGTCTTTTCAAGTTTTGGTAAAATAAGTGGTACTTTCTTTGTGCTTGTATTTTCTTCCCTTCCAAAGGGGGAGTGAAGAAGCAGAGAAAATTGAAAGCTGCAGCATTTCTTCTTGCACAAACCTCCCTTCCTTCTTTTCCTGTAGCAGCAAGTGACCCGGGCTGCTGGGCTGGTTCAGGGGGTTATGCACAGACAGTCCTTGTCACCTGTGCTTTTTAAAGAGGAAGGGAAAAGTATAGCTGAAAACACCCTGGAGGAAAGAGTCTCTTCCAGAGCAGCCAGGGTCCTTTTCATCTTCACCTGAAGGCAGCCCTCACCCAATTTAATGTATCATTTAGTTCACCATTAGTGTAAAAAGCCTCCCCAGGCCTGCTCAGGATGACCCTGGGGCTCCACAAAAGGGACTGAGAGGGAGGGTTACAGCTCTCACTTCCCTGTGTGGAGCCCCTGCTTAAAGCAAAGCGCTAACGTGGACCTGGAGCCAAATGAGGAGGTTGAGGAGGGCGAGCTTTAAACGACAGAGAAGTGCTTTCTCCAAAGCTTTGGGTCCTACCACCCAGAGCCAGGGGGAGCACCCAGGGCCCACTTGCAGGAGTTCACGAAGGAAAGATGGAGAGAGGAAGAAAAACTATTGAGAAGACACTGTATCAGGGCTTTTGGGTATTATGTCCACTAATCTTCACAATGTCGTTAATATTTTTATGATTTAATCTCAGTTTTATAGTGTAGCAGACATATTCCCAGAGGTCAGATAATTTCTCCAAAGAAGCACACTACTGAAGACAGAAGCAATAGTTGAAGCCAGGTCATCTGGCCCAGTCTTTCCCTCTATGACTTTCAGGCGGGCTTTGGGATCAGCATTGACTCTGGCATCTCCTAGTAAAACCAGGCCACAGTCCAGTCCTCCCAGCTGGGGGCTCAACGCGAGGCTGGAACTCACTACAACTCCTTCTCAAGGGGCTCAGGAGAGCAGTCACTCAAATCCCACAAGAGGAAAGCATGGGTGCAGGGTGGCTGGCTGCAGGTTGGGCGGTTCACCTACCTAGTCCTGCCACGGGGACTCCTGCCCGCCCCAATACTGGGCCTACAGTTCTTTGTCCCTGAGTCAAAAGCCTATTGCTAATTTCTTTATTCATTTTAAATCTACATAAATTCTTTGGATTATGGTAAGACTTCTAGCTGCTCATTCTGCTAAACTACGTTCTGTTGCTGTCTTCTCCCAATGTGTGCTTTGAGATTATTCTAATTCTGAAATTTAGTTTGATGGTTCTGTGCCCTGTTTGATCTTGCATAGAGTAAATCACTGCACCATTTCAGGCAGTCGACTGACTGGTCTGCCATAAAGAGTTGGTTGTCTTTTCTACTGATAATCCTATTTAATGTATGTGTGATTCACTATAGCATGATGCAGTTTAATGTAACATGCCAATATATATTTAGTAGATGTGTGCCAAAATATTTCTTGCCTCTTGTTACACACTTTTGAACACAAGGCTTGGAAGTTGTCTCTTAAGCAAAATATTGACAGAACAGGCTATGGTAACGACTCTTTAATAGCATGATGGATAAAACTCTTTAATGGAAGCATCTGTGATAATTGTTTGAATGATAATTTTTTGCCATTTAAAATAACCCACCAATCGACTTGCCTAACCCTGTTCAAATGCCAGTTGTATCATTTATTAGCTTTATATTCTTGAGACCAAGATTCATGCATTTTCTAGATCTTATATTTGTCATCTGTAAAATGGGAACTAATATCCCATACAGATTTATAGCACTTGTTCATGAACATGAGAATTAAATGAGGTAAATTGACTAGTGTGTGTACCTGGTATATTATAGGTATTTATTAGATGGCAATTATTATTATTAATCCCAGAGAGCAGCGCCCATTTAAAAAAGTTTTGCCTGACTGGGATTTAGTGATATTATGCTGAATTGAAAGTTCTCATAACAAAATGAAGGGCGCCAATCATAATGTACAAATATTTTTAGCATGGAGATATTTGAGAATGGAAATCAACCAACCTCTTAATCTGATAATTCTAATAGAAATGGAAATATATGAAGATTGTTATATTAAATCTCTACCTACAGACAAGTCCCTATATATAATACAGATGTTATGATAGACATCAGCATTGGTAGTAAGGTTTGATTCATGTTTGCATTAGTAATAAGCTATGATTAATTCAAGTAAGTAGACCAAGAATATACAGCAGTGTAATTTTCTTATTCATCACCAAAATAATGTGTATATGTCACTTATGTTTAAAGAACTATCCTGTCCAAACTTATGGTAGATATAATGTAGCAAATATAGTAGTTTACTGGGCTAAGCTATGGAGCACAAAGAGAAATTTGTAAAGAAAATTATTTTTCTCTGAAAGGGAGACTGCAGAGGTTACATAAACAATAACCTATGAAAGGCTTGCTGCATGTTTTGTTTTAATCTAAGTCTTTTTAGGTGTATTTATGTTTTGAATTCCTACCATGGTTTTAGATAATGAGTTCTCTGAGCAGTTATCTAAAGGATTAGTAAAACCCAGATTTTATGCTCAAATGTGTACTTGCTCAGTGAGTGACTAAGATTTGGGGGCTGTTTCTCTTACTTTTTCTGTACTGGAAGGGCTTCCCTGGTTGACACCAAGATTGTAAAGGTGGCAATCAAAAGATGCTGTGGACAGAACACTGTACGTATGTAAGAAATTTACTTAAATTGCTTTTTTTGGGTAGATAACTTCCTTGTTATAGTGTCCTAATTGTCATGCCTTAGAACACTTGCTAGAATTTGGTGAACAAATACATGTCAAAGAAATCATGTGTGAGAATTTCTTCACTGGATATGATGAAAGCCAAAGATGAACAGGCTACTTTGCTGCAGATTGAATAGAGATGGTTGGTGATTTTTAGTATATAATTTGTAATGAATTTTCATGTGTTTGTTTTGCTTCCTCCCAAATCTTTCTTTTACTGCTTATATTAAGGAAACATGAAATAGGAACAATTAGCACTATTATTAACAAAGTGAAATATATTACCTGTTTTAACCTCATTTCTTCAAATGCATTATCCAAATAACCTGCTTTGAATTCGTTTTTTCTGAGCGAATTATTTATGACGTATTTACCTAATACTTTTCGAGAACTTTACTCTTAGCTAAAAAAGGGGTAGGTCCCTCACTTTTACAATTTATTTAATAATGTCCTTAAGGATAGAATGTCCATTCAGAATGGAATAACAGTAAATACATGCTCCAAAACCATGTGGACAAAGCATTCATATAGTTCCTCAGTAGTGACCTTCCCACCTCCCAGATTATAAAAATCACAAATTATTAGCTTTAAATAAATATTTTTTGTCTCTCAATTCCCACCTGTAAGTGTGACCAATTGTGAATCTGACTCCTACTTCTTTTGCCTTAATTCATGTGAATATTAATAGATACTGTTGTGTGTGAATATTAATAGATACTGTTGCTAATAGAGACCAGGACAACCCAAAAAAGGAAATAATTTGAGAATGAATCAGGGAGAAGTCTTCTCTAGAGACAGATGTTTTCTGCAGTGGAAAGTCAGGGCTGGGAATGTAGCCTCGTGGGTAGAATGTTGCCTAGCATGTGTAAGGCTCTTGGTTCAAGTCCCAGGACCACAAAATTAAAAAAAAAAAAGGAAATTAAAACTCACTAGGCATGGTGGCGCATGCCTGTACTATCTTCATTTAGGAGGCTGAGGCAGAGGATTGCTGTGAGTCTGAGGCCAGCCTGGGCTGAACAATACTTTAAGGCCAATCTGGAAAACAAAGTGAGACAAACCAACCAACCCACCAACCAACCCAAAATGATCAAATCATTTAATCAGGTGAGGAGTTGGCATGGTTAAAAAAAAGACACAGACACAGACACAGACACAGACACAGACACAGACACAGACACAGACACAGACACAGACACAGACTCCCTTCCAGCAGCTTCTTCCTGTTCCGGGTTTTCCCGTTCATCATTCCCTGTATTAAATACATTGTGGTTCGTGTTACTGGCTTCCACAGTGAACTGTCATTTGGCATAACCAAGAAGACACATTATCTAATAGCACTAGGATATTTTAGAGCCCATTTTCTTAAAAGAAGATAATTGAGCTTATACAAGGAAATATTCTACCATTAACTTTATTTCTCTAACAGTTTTCTGGCTAAGAAGTGAGCAATAAATACTTACCCGTGCTCAACTAATCTCAAATAACTTTTTAACAATCCATTTGTTTTGAAGTGCCAAACGCATATTCAGGATGTCGCCTCCCTGACATTTCTTTATCACTATTGTTGGATTTGCTAGTTCAAAAGAAATATGTCTTACAGAATTACTCTTAATCACATGGATTGAGATCAATAGTAAAATAAAATATTACATGTTGTCAACTGAAACACTTCATCACATTTAATCTTACAGATCATATTGGAAGGTTATAAAATATGAACAATTCACACGAGAACAATGAATGGTAATTACTGAAGATAGCTATAGGATAAATTTCAACACTTGATGCCCTTTTCTTTTTCTAAAGGATGTTATGGTTTCTCATATACTGTTCATTAACAGGATCAAGAAGAATATGAGTTGTTTTAAGACAATTCAAGGTGGAAAATCTTACAATGTACAAATAATTTGCATTATAATTTTTAATAAACCCTGACAATAGAAGTTTGTACTTGCCCAGCGTTTTGGCTAGTTGTGATGATCAAAATTTTTCATTAGAATTTTAAGAGTTTGAAAGAGAGATTATTAACTTTGAGCAGATAACCTACCACCTTCCCTCCTTCCCTCTCTTGTCCCTTCCTTGTGTTTCCTCTTCTGGATTTTACTTTTTATATCCCAGTTCACTAACAAGATGAAAATGGAATTTCACTGGCATAAGGTGTTCCAATATTATATCTCAATATAAGTATAAGAAAGAGATGAAACTGGATAAATTTAAATAAGGTTGTGGGTCTAAAATAAATGTGAGAGTAGGCTTAAAAGAAATTTTATAAACTCTTCTGTACTATGATATTGTGTTAGTCAGAATAATGTTTTCTCTCCCATTCCCAAAGATGTCCACTGTAACCCTGGGAAGCTATGAGGATGTTCTTACATGGCAAAGGGGAATGAAGTTTACAATTGGAATTAAGGTTGCCAATCTGGTGATGTTATGATAAAAATATGCTGGATTATCAGGGTGGGTCTGATGTAATCACAAGGGTCTTTAAAAGTAGAAGAAAGGATCTGAAGGGGAGGTCAGGATGATGTGATATGGAAGATAGAAAAAGGAGGTCATGACTTAAAGAAATTTGGGAGCCTTTAAAAACTGGAAAACACAAGGAGACATATCCTCTCCTAAGGCCAATGAAGAAAATTAGGCCCTACTGATACCTTGATTTTTGTCCAGTGAGATCTGTGTTGAACTTCTAACCCATTGAGCTACAAGATAATAAACTTATATCCTTGTACACCACTGAATTTGTGGTAATTTGTTGCAGTAGCAACAGAAAATAGATAGAAAACATACTTCTTCCCAGGAATGTTTCTTTTTATTAGTAGTTTTTTGGTGAGGGTGAATGTGTAAAGGAATATTATGTATTATAGCTTGTATTTAGATGTTCCCCAAAAGTTCATGTGCTCATAAATGGGGCTTTTTGGAGGTGGCTGGATCTAGGGTGTATAAATATGGGATGAAGGGTGTGTGAGGGTTATTTTGTTTGATACTGAGAATTGAACTCAGGACCTTGCCCTTGCCAGGCAGGCACTTGTGCTGCTGAACTATATCCCTGGGGAAAGGGTGTTTGAGAAATAGGTTATCCACTGATTGGTTTAGCATAATTCTAGGTGTGGGTATTGGGGAACCCCACCCTGCATGTGGGTGACACTGTTTAATAGGTTTGTAGGCTGAATGGAGTAAGAGGAGAAGGCAGACTTGCTGCTGACTGCTTTCTGCCTGTTCTGCCATGAACTTTTTCTTGTCTGCCATGGTCCTCTGCCATGACATCCTGCCTTAGATACACCTGATTATGGTATAGCTATGAACTGTGAGCAAGACAAACTTTTCCTTCTTTAACTTCGGGTGTCAGGTATTTTGTCTCAGCAATGAGAAAAGTAATCAACACAATTTGTATCCCAACTTTTATCTTATGGTGGATAAAGTAGCTAAAATGCATGAAAAACTCCATTGGTGACCCTCAGAGATGACGGATTTATAGAATGAAAGCATGTGCTGTGTTGTTTTGTAGCATTTTATCTTTTTTGCAAAGGCTATTTTGACTCTCGCTTGCTTCTTTCATAACCTGGGTGGACCTGGAAAGTGGTGGAGTTCCTTTGGGCTCATTTTCACTCAGAGGGCTCATTTGGGAAGTGACTTGAGGCCTGACAGGTGGAAGAACTTGTCCTTGTCCTTTGTCTTTTGACATTTCCCATGGGTCAAGAGTCATCTCAAGTGGTGCAATTTCTCCTTGCTTGGGACATGGATGTACTTGTGAGCAGTGAATTCCTAAGGGTCTCCTGTTCTTCCAGCAAATACACCATGGTGAGCCAAAGACATACCTGAAGCAAGATGTCAGTATTGAAACTCTTTCCTCCTTTACTGTGTAACCATTCCTCACGGTCATAACTGCAAATGGCCTCAGAAGTAAGACTGAGTAGAAGTGAGGTAGAGCATGAGAAGCATGAGATTCAGTCCATTTCTTTTCTTGTTCCCATGTGTGAAGACCAATTTTCTCTCTTGGGTCTTCAAAGTGGTGGCAGCTGCAAGCACTCCAGAAAGGAGCTTAATACAAAGAATTAGTATAACAAGTTGCAATTTTTACTGCTTCAAATGGACTGCAATCAGAAATGATATTCGTCACCTAACTTCTTCAGTACCTACTCTAGATTTCACTCACTCTTGACCAGCATTTCAGTTCCTCTATATTGTTTTCTTGGTGGTATCCTAATATGTTCAGGCTTGAGTAATCTGAGTTTTTACTTTCTTCCTTTTGACTGGACTGTGATTGCTATAATTGGTTATTTACCAATATCACCTTGAGTAGAAGTACACAGACCCCACTCCTTATAAGTTCCCTGCATTAGGGACATATTCCCTCTGATCCTATTGCATAGCAAGCAGTGCTATTTCTCAGGATAGTCACATGCATGTGACCCCTCCCCTCAGTGTAGTAAGTCCTTTCTTTACATGCTGGGTCGCTGGGATGAAGAGCCCCAAATATCAGGCAGTAATTGTAGCTCCCGTCTCAGTGAATTTCTTGCTATTTGCCTTAGAGAAAGTAGTACTTCTCTGGGTAGCATGGCCTTTAATCCATTGAATCATAAAGTTGCAGGCCCTAGAAGTACCCATTCTCTATGTGGACTCCTGGGAATCCATTGGACATGATCTTAAGAGGGCTAGACAGATACAGACTTGCTTACTTTAGTTATTGGAGGACAAAGCATAGCTAATTGTTCAATTTGAATACTTTATCTTTGTGCCCCATAGGGCATCTTAGTTTATTTACTTTTAATAAGAAGTCTAATCATTTTGGTAAGCTGATTGCTTTCAGGGGATGCTCTACGGGTTCATGCATCAATTGTTCTGCATCTTTTCTTTAAACCAGATCCCTTGGTTTGAAGTGATATTGGGCTAGAATCTCCTAATAATTAATTAGAAATTCTATACGCTCTTGAATGGTGATGTTGGAAGAGACATGGAAGACAGGAAAATCAAAGCCATGTGAGAATCTGCTGATGCTAGTAAAGGTTAATCACTGTCCCTCCAGGGTGGAAAGAATCTCATGTTATCAACCTGCCACCAAATGTCTGGTTGATCCCAAGCTTTGCTGCTTTATAAGGGCTTCCTAGGAGGTGGGTGTGCAATGCCTTGGCAGAGTTGGATGTACAGCGGAGCCCTGAAGAGTGAGTGTTTGTACTGTTGGGTTTGTCCATGCCTGGCCTGCATTCTCATCTCTTTGGCCAAACAAACCTCTCCTCTTGAGTTGTGGATATCAGGTATTTCGTCCCAGTGGCAGGAAAGTGAACAATGCAGCCTAAAGATGAGTAGTGAGAGACGGTCCTCCCAAAGAGACAGAGCTGAGAGCAGTACACTTGGTTTTTCACTTTTCATGCTGGAAGAAGTGGCTCAAGAGGGATAGACGTGCAAAAGGTCCTCTGAGTGTACCATGAGGCTGCACTGTATTTCAAAACCTCAGTACTGGTTTTGGCCAAGTGAAGCAAAATCTCAGTTTTAAAACCATAGTATGGTTTTCTGCTGTGCTGATTATCTAGTGCTTCCTACTAAGCCTACTGTGTATTATGGAGGCTCACAAAATCAATGCATTATTCTCTCTCATATTTCTGTGATTTGACTGTGCTCAACTGGGCAATTCTTGCCTGGGGTCTTTCATGTAGTTGTAGAGACCAGCTGGAGTCATTTGGAGTCATAAGATGACCAACTCAAGTGTCGGTAGTGATGGTGAATGTTGGCCAGAGCTCCAACCTCCATGACCTCTTCACATGCCTTCAGATTCCTCACTTCAGAGGAGTCTCAGGATGTCAGACTTCTTTGTTGCTGGTTACATGTGATAGGATAAAACCCAACTGATTTTTCTCATTATTCTCTAAACACAGAATACTTCTAGTCATCAAAATGTTTCTCCTCCCACATCAGCATCCAACAATATTGACACTAAGTAGGTATCCTGCTATTCAAATCATTTCTGACACTGTCTACCTGGAGATGGCATTAGAACCCACAGGTTATGCCCCTTTCCACAAGCACTGCTTCCCCTCCCATTTCAGTAGTGAGTTCCCACATTACCTGCACCTTCTCTCCAAACTGGTTGCAATTTGAAGGTTGCCACAGGCCCCTTGTTGGGTGTGACCCTTTGACAGCTTGGCTCGTAGGACTCAGAATAGCACTTTGATTATGCTTATTGCTCTACCAGAACTGCTATTTCCAAGGCTGCATATGAACAGTCAGATGGAGGCCTATTCCTAAGACAAGGTGTGTAGGAAGGGGTGTAGAGTTCCTAAACCAACCCTGAATTCACCCCTCTCCCAGGGTCACCATGTGGGCAGCACCCCAGAAGCTCCTCAAACCCTACAGTTCAGGGGTTCTCGTGGAGGCTTCATTTTGCGGGTCCAGTTGACTCAGTCTGTCCTTCCCAGAAGATGGTGGAGACTGAAATCTCTAAGCTTCTAATCAAGGCTTGGCTTTTCTGGTGATTAGTTTACACCCAAGAGCCCAGCAGTGGTGCTGAGTTAAAACAAAAATCCTCTTTCCAACCATGAAATTAAAAGAGTTTTAGGAGCTCTGTGCCAGGGCTTGGTGTCATATACCAAATCCATATTTCATATTATATCACAGTGTCACAGAGGCTCAGAGCCGCCAAGAGAGCAAGGCAGAAGCTACACATCTTCTCCAGGTCTGGCTGTGGACCTGGCACCGCTTTCTCTCTGTCATAGTCCATTGGTCAACAAGTGACTAAGGTCAGTTCGGATTCAGGGGGAGGGGTACAGACCCCTCCACTCAGTGAGAGGAATAGCAAAACATTTATACCTCTCTTTAATTGGCTGCACTTGCTCTCAAAAGATAATACCGTGTAGGGGATCAGCAGGATTTCCAGTCCCTCATAAAGAAACAGAAACATTGTTAGAAGACCATTGTGACTATGGAGTTTAAAAAGAAATAAAAATTATGATCTTGGTCTTAAAAAAGCTTAGCACCTCATTAACCAAAAAGGGAGATAAATGCTGTTTAGAAAAAGAATTATCTCTGTTTCTGCATTCTAGAGCAGGAACATTAATTAAGGCATCAGATATGTCAGAGGTTACTGGATTTCTTTTGAGCTTGTTAGAACTTCTGGATGAGAAGGATAAGTCCTTCTTAGGCAAGGCACAATCAGGAAAAGTTTAGCTACCATGGCTAAATTTCTCTGTGTTAGGAAGTTAACAATAATTCTGGATTTTCTAGCAACAGCAGGCAGGCACAGAACTCAGAAAAGAAGGAAGAGATGGAGAAAAATGACTCAGGAAAGAAGCGTTAGCCTGATGGAAGAGTGAGGGGTCTTGACGACTCAGAAGCTCCCAGATTTGTTTGAGATGATGTAATTGCTTATTAGCAGGTAAATGACTTCTATTCCCTGATACAAAATTAAATGCATAGTGTTTCTAAAATTCAAATGTGTGTGCATGGTTAGTCCTTTACACATTTGTAGTTTAAAAAATTTTGTCTTTTTAGAGAACATGTCAGATTAATGATTTAAATTTTAAGTGTGTAATTAAGTAACTAGTTTAGATTTGAAATTTTTAGGTTAAAAGTTTATCACATTTACATAATTTATGACAGCACTTTGGAGGGCCAAAAGACTGTGCTTAAGGGAAATTTGAAAATAATGAATTGATAAAAAAAAAAGTTAAAATAGATTAAGGTACTTAAGTAATTAAATCTGTAATTCATGTAAGGTTCTTAAAAATGTTTGCTAAAAATGCTTGGTAAAAACATTTGCTAAAATGTATTAGGTTTTTAAGTCTTACATGTAAACTTAAAATCCTAAGGAAATTTTGATTTTGTAAATACAATAAAGTGAATATTAATTTTTAAAACAAAGTAAACCACTGATTAATATTATCTTACACAAAAACCACTTTCAGGGGCATTGAAAAAAAAACCTCTCACAGTTAGTGATATTCATCCTTGGAGGAGAAAATTCTGGTAATGGGATACCCTTTGATCAATAGCCTGCTTTCCAGATATTTTGATATTGTGAGACTGAGTACATTCAGTCAAAAAGCCAAATTGGTTGGTTTTTTGGACATCACCTAATTATGCTCTTCTGTTCTTCTATTTCCTTGGTAATTCTCTAGATGGTGACTTTTTTTCCCAAATGATGAGTGGCCATTACGATTTTGTCGACTTCTGTTAGTTAGTCTTTCCAGGGCTCATGGGCAAACATGACGCCTCTCATTTCCCCTCTTCTCAGAAGCAGCAGGACAGACTGAATTGAAAGTTTATGTGAACAGGGAACAAAGCCTGGCAAGTTTTAGGCTGAAGGGAATGTGTCAAAAAACTTGGGAGCTGGTGAAGATGGGGATTACAATGAAAGTCTGTGTGATGACTACAGTATTCACTAACAAAATCATTATAGCAACATAGGTTGGTGCGTTGATAGCTTTTTTTCTCCCACAAAAGATTAAAAAAGAAAGGAGAAAGGGAAGTGGATGAGACATTCCTGTGATCATATAGCCTAAAATAGTAGACTTCAAAGCTTCTGGAGAAACCATTCTTGTAATCCACTGCTTAATTCCCCCTAACTACTAACTGGCAAGATACGCTGGAACGGCTTAAATATTTTTTAGGATTCTCTGTAGGAAACTTTAAATAGATACAGTGACCATTGACATTTGGGGGGCAAAGCTTTTATTTCTCCCATTATTTTTAGGTCAAAACATTGTATTTTGAAGAGTTCAGAATTCTTAAGAATACTGATCATTTGTTGTTTCATTTCATGGGCTTTGCAAATGTCATATTTTCATATCCTCATATTTTTATTTCCTCATTTTTTAAATTTTGCAAATACTGTAGGCCCCACTGTGTGCAGGCTTCTGCCTGGAGCTCCAGCGCCAGGATGAGATTAGAGTCAGAAGCAGCTGATGTTCAGTCGGCCTGTTACTTCCCCAGCTACTTTCAGCTATAGCGTTGATCTAACCTGTTTCCTGGACTCTTCTTAACAAGGACAGGGAGAAGTTGTGGAGCTGCTGCTGTTGACCCAGTGTGGGGCCCCAGTCAGGCTCTTTGGAGATTGTTTGTCCCTATTGTGTGAACTTGTGCAAATCAGTGTGACTTTCTCTTCCCACTGGAAGTTCAATCTGCAGATCTGAGAGCTGTTCCTCAACTCTGCTCTTTCCAGCTTCTCCAAGGGTCCTGTCTTGCTCACTTTGGCCTCAGAGAGTGGTAGGGAAGGGGCCATGCATGGGGCAAGAGAAGAAGGTATGAAGATTAGAACTATGAGGCTGAAACCAGTTTTGACTTTGGGTTGATCCATTCATAACCAGCAGCAGTCTACAGATCCTAAGTTGCTTTCTTCTCCCCATCTCATCCTGCCCTATCCTGTGGGACCATCATTTCTACCCATGGATGCCTCTCTCTTTCCTGTGCCACCTAGACTTTGTCCTTTCCTCATTAGTTACTATTCCTGAGAACTTTTTCCAGCTTGGATTTTATTGCAATAGGCTTGGGAAATGAGTTGCAACTGAAATCAAGTCATACTACTTACTTTTGAATATTAAGTATTAAAAAGTAATTTTAATTGCTTTCAAAGAACATCTTATAATTTACACAATATCACTTAAAGTAGTCTTACATCTTCAGTATGGATGATTATTATCTGTCTCTTTGAAATTTAGATTTTCATAGAGATAAAACATAGTGGGGAGCATTTGGAGCAACTGAATTTACCCCATAGAATTTAATTTATATTTACATATATGTAAAACAGTGTTGGTTATGAAATAAATTCTCTTCTACAAGTCAGTATTTCTAGTATATACACAAGTGAGAGAAGTGAGTAGCTTTCAGTTCAATAAAAATGCATTACTCTAATAGGCATTTTTAAAAAGTGAAATTTATAGTTCAAGAGAAATATGGAAAATGGTCAAACATGCTACTAATCCACAAAAGAAAAATTATAAAAAATGAGGTGCTATTTTAAAACTATCAGATCAATAAAGAAATGACATAATTCAAAGTTGTCAAATAAAACTACTAATATAGGTCAAAATAGTTAATGATATTCACTGGTTCTATGATATATTTAAGTAAAAGAAAAATACGATTGAAAATATCTGCCATATTGTTCTAACTTAATTCTATGTTCATCGTATTTTAATGGACTAAAACAGTGGCAAAGAACATTTTAGAGCCTTTAGTGTTAACACATGTGCCATAGGTTTGCCACCACTGGAAACAGAAGTACGTATGCCCACACGTGAATAATGTCCTTCATGGAGTGGTTTGATTGTAAGATGTTTAATACTTCTCTTTACTTATTTTTATATAAAGGTACCTTGCTTATGTACTTAATTCTTTACATGATTCCAGTCAAAAACTGAATTGGATTAGAACCAAATCAAATTTTCTCATAAGGTCTATAGTGACCTTAATCATTGAATTTGATTGGTTCTCATCCATTTCAATTTGTGATCAGAATCATGGGAAGAATTAAGTTTGCAAACCATTGTACTGTTGTACTTTAAATTTCATATCACCTTTATAAATAAGTATGAAGGTTAAAAATCATTGTAGAAAGAGAAAAATAATTGGTCAAATGATTACCTGTGTGATTGAAGGCAGGGGTTCTCAAATGGTTTGGTCGGTGGACCCTTTTACACTCTGAAAACTTATTAAGGGATTTAGAGGTTTTGTTTACATGGGTTCTACATTTATATTTACTATACTAAAGTTGAAAATCACCAAAGTAAGAAATTTTGTGCATTCATCTGAAAATAACAGTAATAGATGCATGGCATGTTAACATAGAAGACCAATAACTATATTTTTTCCAAAGCAGACACATTTAGTGAAAATAGTTGCACTGTCCTACATTTTCGCAAATCTCTTTAAAGCCTGGCTTCACAGAAGAGAGCTGGATTCTCCTATCTGCTTCAGCTTTTCATCTATTGTGATATCGTCCCCTCTGTACCCTCTGGAAAACTCCACTGTGCACTCCTGACCAAATGAGAGTCAAGAGACAAATCAATAAATATTTATTATCTTCATGAAAGTAGTAGTATTTTGAAAACATCCACCCAAAATTGTTTTGATTTTGCTGAGAGTTTGTGAAACTTCTGGGATCTTCAGACCACACCTTGAGGATGGCTGCTTAGGGGGATTGCAGCTAGGTAGAGGGAGGAAATGAACCATAATAAAAAGAACACACAGCAAGTGTGCCAAGCACTATACCAGGCGGCAGATGGGCCGGCAGGTCTGCTCATGGATCCAGAGGCAGTACCCCATCTTGCTTGCCTTGGGATAGGAGAAGGCAAAATTGGGGGAGGCTGAAGAACAGTTTTAGAGTTCCGTGCATGGTGTCGGCTTTCTCCTTACAGGACCAATCAGAGGGGTGCACGAGAGCCTCCATGTCCTCCACCTCCCTGCTGCCTGCGGGCCTTCTGGCCTCAGCCCCTCACTGCCACGGTCTCGGTTGCAGGGAGCTGATCTCTGCTCTTTTTTATTTTATTTTTTTATCTTCCCTGCCAGGGCGTCAGGACTGCTGGAGGGCAGGTGTGAGTTATTGGGGTTTTCAGAGCAGAGCACCCGGCCTGGAAGCAAACCCCTGCTGGCTGATTCTGAGTCACTGTCCCCGTGTAAGTTCAACGCATCCAAGGGCCTCCCAAAAACCTAAGCCTGACATACTCTCAGGAACCAAGCCTGCTTTACAGCTAACAAAGTTTGCAAGGCCAGATTTGAACTCATGTTTGCCCGATGTGGCTTATGTGTCCTCTATTTCTGAACTTTACTTTCTGGCCATCTTTGAGAAGTGCACAGTTATTACTTCTTTTCATGGCTGAGGTGTGGAAACAATACATCTGCCAAGAGTTTTCTGTGCCTATAATGAAACATGTGCTTTGAACTTCTATTCCTTTTCTCCTTCACCTCTAGTTTTACTCACCTGGAAATACACTTCTCTATTTGCCCAAATAACCCAGTAAATACTTTCTATATTCTTGTCAAAAGCCTGTAGATACATTTCTGGGAGGCATTTTCCCTCGGGATAGCAGCTTTAGCCTTTTGGAAGGAAGCTTCTATTCTTTTCTACCTGGCCCCTACAACACACACAACTGCAAAGAAAAGGAAAGGGTTTGAGTCACCAATGCTACGTTTGTACCTAGAGGTACCTTGTGCATAGCAATACAGTCAATAAAATCATGCCAAATTGACCCTAATGAAACGACTCTTAAATACCTTTCTTCTTGTTTTCCTTTGTTCCTTCCCCTCATCATGCAATAAAGGTTTGTTGAGTTTCTCCTAGGAGCTGGTCACTGTGCTAAGTTAGTATCAAGTTGTGTAGCTCATATTCTTTGAGTTCTAGAAGCTCAAAGTCAAAAAAACCAGTGCAAAGCTAGGTGCTGTTCTCTCTTTCTTCAGTATAGGCATTTAACCTAGGGCCTTTACACTGAATTATACGCCTAACCGTTTTTATTATTTTGAGATGGAGTTTCCTTTAGTTGCTAAGTTGCCCAAGTTGGACCTCATTTGTGATCCTTCTGCCTCAGCCTCCCAAAGTGCTGAGATTACAGGTGGATTTCGGATGTACAAACTAGTGTGGGAGTTTAGATTAAGACAGTACCCTGCGCACATACCTCTCCTATTCTCAAAAAGGGCATGAAAATGACAGGAACAGTATTTCAGAGGGCAAGAAAATAACTATACTGAAAACCAAGAAAGAATGATGATAGTAGACCAAATGGAGAGAATTCCTAAACCTTAGAACCATAAACCAAAGTGAGTAGAATGACTTTATGGGATTAGCTCAGGGAAGAAATAACCTGTGGAAAAGATGCAGAACATGCCTGGAAGTGTAGTTCTTACAGCCAGGCGGAGCGACTCCAGGGGAGCAGAGCTCAGGGGCCATGGTTACAGAAGGAAGGAAGGAAAGTCTCCCCGGTCTTGCTGTTGCTGCCCCGAAGTCCCTGCCCTTTCCCTCCCCACCTGTGCTGATGTGAGGCTGCTGCTGTGTGACCCCCAGGATAACAGGACCGGCACCAGAGCCAGAAGGGTTGCAGATGCCTCAGGAAGCTTCTTACTCCTCTTCCTGCAGAAAGATGGGGAGCCTCATACGCAGAAGAAAGGACACTGGTAAGCTCTTGGCAGCACATCCCACCTTCTGTTAGCATCACTGAGTCTGCTTACCGTACCATCAGCACAGCAAGCAGAGTGTAGGGATTTTTAAAAAATCATTCCACATACCTGGCATGGTGGCATAGGCCTGTGATGCCCGCTACTTAGGAGGCTGAGGCAGGAGGATCTCAAGTTCAAAGCCAGCCTGCACAATCTAGTGAGACCTTATCTCAAAATGAAAAAAAATGAAAAAGGACTAGGGATGTAGCTTAGTGATACAGTGCCCAGGTTCAATTTCCAGTGCCACAAAAACAAACAAACACAAAAACCTCAAACAAACTCCACATTTCAGGAGGAATAAGATAAATAAGCATTCAAAGTAAGCATAGGTAATATCGGAGAACACTAAGGAATTATTTTATGCAACAAATTAAAATAATAAAAGATTCTGGACATTAAGTATTTGTTACAAATGATGAAAATAGTAAATAAAAAGTTGTAAATCAATAAAAAGACTAGTAATAGATTAGGAAAATGGGCAAAGAGGATATAAATGGTTTTGAAAAATTCAAAAAATGCCCATTCATAGGAAGAAAAATGCAGACTTATAAGTAAATTAGAAAACATTTTGCCTATAAGATGAATGAAGTTTGAGTGCTTTGATAACACCTTGATTTGGCAAGAGAGTGAGAAAATAAGATCCCAGACACTGCTGGTGAGAATAAGATCAGTTCAATCTGTATTCAGTGTGTCTTAGTCACTTTTTCACTACTGGAACAAAAGCCTCACAACCACAACTTAAAGGAGAAGAGGTTTATTTTGGCTCATGGTTTCGGAGGATTCAGTCTATAGTTAGCTGATTCCAAAGCAGCAAAGGCATGATGGAAGGGCATGGTGGAGGAAAGCTGCTCACATCATGGGAGCCAGGAAGTGGAGAGTGAAACAAGGACCCAACAAGGGAGATGTATGCCCTTTCAGGTCTTACCCACAGTGTCCACCCCCTAGCAGCACATTTCACTTTAAACTCGTTTCTGGATCAATCCACTGATGAGTATAGAGCACCCATGATCCAGTCACCTTCCAAAGGCCCAACCTCTGAACACATGAAGGTTGGGAAGATATTCTAAATCTAAGCCATCACACAGTGGTTAAAGAATTTAGGCAACATATATCAAGTTATAAAATGCCCTTGGCCCAGCAGTTATACTTCTGGAGAGTTAGCTCATAGGTATGCATGCATACAAGTGAATTTTACTTGTGTATATACAAAGAAATTAATTGTATTTTTTTGGTACTAGTATGATATTGGAAACGACCAACTATCTACCAGAAGTAAGCTGGTTAAATGAATTGCAGTACTGTATGGCTATATAAGGGAAAACCATGCTTTAGAAAGACAGCATACTTGTACAACCGAGAATCTATTCTAAAGATGTTTTTGCTTATAAGTGATATATTTGCATAGATATACTTGCAAAGTGAATTAAAGGATATATGAGATGAATTATTGGAAAATTTCTTGTTTTGCATGAAGTTAAAAAATAAACCAAATATCCCTTAGTGTAAGGCCAATTTAATAAAGTATATTGCTTTCAAATGATGATGTGCAATTCCATTGTGAAAATGAATGTAGAAACTCTACCAGTAAGATATTGAAAGGTCCTTGTTGATATTCTTAAGTGAAAGGGCAAGTACACATCATTATCTTTTGTGAATGTGCAAGTGGGAAATGCTTACACAGTAAATTTGATAGAATGCAAGAAAATAAAAATAGTGATTTTTATGGTTTGGTGCTGGAAACTAGAGAAAAGAGGAATATAGGAGCTAGATAGCTTTTACTGTATGCCTCAATTAAAAAAATAATGAACCATATGAATGTCTTCTTTCTTTCTTTCTTTCTTTCTTTCTTTTTTTTTTTTTGTTTTTTGCGACACAGGGGATTGAACTCACAACCTCGTGCCTGCCGGGGCAGGTGCTTAAGCCACTGAGCCAAACTCCCAGCCGAATGTCTTATTTCTTCAATGAATATATTATCTCTTTAATTTATGGCAAAGAAAAGCAACAAAAATCAGAGCCAAAAGGAAAAAAAAATCATGATGTGGGTCCCTATGTACTTAAAGATGTCCAAAATGTTTTCCTCAGTAAAAACAAAAGAAAAATAAACAAAACACTAAATCAGCACAATGTCTTAACAGGTCTTGTTTTTTCTTTTTTCTCTTCTTTTTTTAAAAGCCCAACTCTCAGCCTCCATATGCATGAACCATCTCTGGGAAAACACAGGAAATTACCAACCATTATCCCCAGGCAAGGGTACAGAGGCCAGTGGACGGGGATGGAGAGATACTTACACACGACTGTATCCCTCTTTGTGCCTTTTGAGGTCTATCTATGGGTATGTTTCACCAATTCAAAAAACAAAACAGTTTTTCAAAACTGGTATCACAAAAAATTTAGTAGATGAATTGAAGAGCATCATGAAAGTAAGTTAGGGAATCTAACTTCTGTTTGAATATTCCCACTGGTAGAAAGTATGTGGCAAATGCAAGAAATATTTAGAGCAACTATTGGAAAAATTGAAACCATGCGTAACTTTGAAATCATGTAGGAAGGCCAGTAGAGCCAATCATCTTGCTTTCTAATTAATGCAATAATTCTACTTTGGCCTAAATCCATACAGCAAAATACAATTCGTAACAAAGGAAGATAATAGAAGATTTAAATTAGAATGACTAGAAGGAGTCTAAACTTTTAAATAATCTCTGTAAATGTGCTCCTACTGCTAACAACTCCTAGGTTGGATAAAGAAACCAAAACAAAGCAAAACTCTAACTGTATTCTACTTATAAGATATATCCAAAATAAATCACTTACAAATATTTAAAAATCAAGAAATATATGTCATGTTAATGTTACAAAAACAAAGTTTATGTATTGTTAAATTAACCTAAGATAAAACAGAATCTGAGGGTGGGGGGAAGCATCAAATTGTACAAAGAGGAGTATTTCTCCTTGATAGAAGGAAAAATCCATAAAAATATTCAGCAGTCATGAACACTATGGATCTATCAGTATAGCTTTAAAGTATACAGATTAGCCAGGTTCAGTGGTGCCTGCCTAAAATCCCAGTACTCAGGAGGCTGAGACAGGAGAATTGGTTCGAGTTCGAGGCCAGCCTGAGTTACATAGCAAGACCCTGTTTCAAAAACAAAAAGAAAAACAAACAAATAAAAAATCAAGGTGTATAAATAAAAAACAATGAAAAGCACGAGAGAAAATAGTAAGTTTTTAATCACAGTGGGAGATGACTGAATAGAAAATGCCAGAAAAATTAGAAAAAAAAAGTGAGAAAGGATCTAGGGTTTTAAATAACACCATTAATGTGTTTACTTTTTGCTTATATATAAAAAAACTCTGTCTTGTCACACATGCATAGCACAGAAATTAACCATTTACTATTAGTTTGCAAAGACAATCTCAACTAATTGCTAAAAGCAGAAATCACGCAAACCACATTCTTTGATCATAGAGAAATAAAATTAGAAAGTAATAAGGCAGAAAAAGAGATACACTCATCCATTAAAGTATAAACTATTCTTCAAAGTTAAATAAAAGAAAATGGGATAAATCTGATGCTTCCCTTGAATGGCAGGACTGACCTCACTGCAGTAGTACATTGTGTAGTCAAGGCAGGTTAAAAAGTTCTGTTCAATTCTTGGTCCTGTTCTCATTTACAAAAACTCTGTTTCCATTTTTTTCTTAAATTCTTTTTTTTTCTTTCATCCCCTTTTTCTTCCACTCCATCTTGTTTCTCTTTCCATTGAGGAAAGCTTTTTCTACTTCCTATTACCAGTTTTTATCTTGCTCTTTATTTTTATTGTGGGTTTCTCATGTTGGAGGAACTATGCAATATTTAAACTTATATGTCTCATTTATTTCACTTAATATTATGGTCTCAAGCTGTATTCATTTTACAGATGCCTCAAGTTTATCCTTCTTTATGACAGAGTAGTATTTCACCATGTATAAAAATAACATTTTCCTTTTTATTTTTATTTTAAAGAGGATAAAACAGAATAAAACCAATCAAAACAAACCAGTGTAGGAGATACAGGACTTCGAGACATTACAAAATCAATGATAGTTACCATAATGCCTTTTGATGTCTTCAAAATAGCTGCAAATAACTTTGGACATAGTAAAAGTCAAACAGAACAGAATAGAACAGAAGCAAACAAACAAAAAACAATGAACGTAATAAAGGACTTCAAAGCAAACCAATAGTAAATCCAAAATTGCTACCATAATGTATCTCATTATCTTTGAAATAGCTGCTCCTGCCATTGAATTTAACATAATCAAACAAAACAAAAGAGAAAAAAACCAACCCAACAAAACAGTGGAAATGATATAGGACTTCCAAAACAAGACTATAGGGAATCAACAATGGCTGCAATCCTCAGAAAGAGATCCTCTCTAGATGCCACACTGTGTACCACTATCCTCTGAACCTATGATCAGACCACTGGTCCTAGACCTGCAATGTTAGTGAAACCACAAAACACCACAGGCAACCAATTGCATTTCACTCCCATAGCTATCATCACAGACTGTGTTTCTCTGGATAAACTGGTTGCTTATGGTGGGTGGGGGTGGGGTGGGGTGGGAGAGGGATTGGTACTTCTTGTTTGTCAGCCCACACACCAGAAGGGGCTGGGGTCTGTCTGTTCCATTCTGGTGCTGGCCCGTGCATGGCGCTGGTTCCCAGACTGGGCTTGCTTGCTGGAGTGGCCTTGTTCGCTCTACCTCTGGTCCATGAATGGCCAAAATCACATTTTCTTTATCTGTTCATCTGTTGGAAGGAGCAGGGAGGGTGGGAGGGATAGGAGACACAAAAAGGAATTAAAATGTGTTATGTACAGTACCAACTTTCTACAATAAATGTAAAATTATGTACTACAAACACATACAAAAAATAAAAAATAAAAAGTCTGCTCAAGGTAGCTCTGGCTTCAGGGAGGACATCCAGGTTGAGCCTTTCTTGTGGCCACATACTTTGAGTCTGATAAAGCTAATTTCTGGGAAATGTCAGAGGACAGGGCATTGGTGACTTCACCATACCTAGAACATTTGCAGCCAAACACATGACGAAATTAAATTGGTGTAATAGTAAGAAGGGCTTAGAAAAAGGTCACAGAGGTACAGATATGTCTGTTACCATTAGGAGGAGTTAAGCAATGAAATAGGAGGCTTATTTTATTATATATTCTCCTCTCCCCAAAGTTAGGGTGAAGCACATGTCCATTTTAGGAAATAATTTGGAGGAAACAAATGCCTCCAGGTAGGCTACAGCTACTTACTATCTTCTCCCTCATAAATGGCACTGCCATGTAACTGGAATGTTTTCCAGAAATGCTAGACTTCGTGTTTCATGACTGCTCTGTTGGTGAAAGGTTTACCTGGGCTCGGAGCGGAGAAGTCCCAGTAGCCAGTGTCTCTAGTATGGTGCTGTGTGGGTGACAGCTGTTTACTGGTTCTACTGCCATAGCCATGATACAGCAAGAGAACTGAAATTTGGGTCTGCCCTTTCCCAGCCAACATTTCTCCTGCCTTTTTTTCTTCCTGGTTAATCTGTGCTTTAAATGTTTCTACTTGGAACTATGAACACTTAACGAGTCGAAGATCCCTTAATAAAAATACTCTGTGAAATTTTATTGCTTCGAGGTACACATCTTTAAAAACTAACCAGAAAATAAATTGTGACTGTCTCCCAGACAATGCATACTCTGTAAACCCTAGAAATCAGGAAGATGGTTTCATTGGCACCCTTCCCGAGTTCAGTCAGTCTGGGCCAATGAAAGGGATTCATCTGTGTTAATTTTGCAAGCAGTAGAGAAGCTCGGGATGGGAAAATACATATGGCAAGCCAGAGCAAAGAGAGCAGCCTTCTGGCTCAGTTTGAGAGAGCCCCAGGGCTGGGACCTGACACTTGTGATCTCTCTTCCTTATCTGATTACAAAGTATGATAAAGAAGAAGAACATCTTTTAACTACAAGGGACATTTCAGCTCTCCAAGAGAGGAGTGAGTCACTTTTTCTCAGTTGTGAATGGATGACCATGAGTGTTATTTGTTCTTTAAAAAAAACGATTCACTGTCTTTTCCCTAAATAACCCAGCCCCATCAGACTGCAAGAAGGAGGTGCACATAGAAGGTGAATTTTAACCTTACATACATCTCAGCTTTGCAACTGTGCTGATCAGAGGAACCTGCTTAACGCCTATCTCCACTATTAACTAACATACTTACTTCCCTCTGGAGCCTTCTAACCACATCCCTGTGGGACAGCACAGAATATTAGGGAAGAATCATTCAACATTGTTTTCTCTACATTAAAAAAAAATCTTATGGATTAGTTTTTAAAGTTAATGGGAAAATGAACCTCCGCTAGTTTTTAAAAAAAACTTTGGAAAAAGGGTTTGTTTTGTGTAAATTTCTCTACCAATGAAAATTGCTAAACACTAAGAATTCCCACCTATTTCCTTATTATTATCACAAATCAAAATGTGTATTTCTGCAATGTGTTTTAGGTACTTTAAAATATAATATTTTATAATTTTAAAGTAGATATTTAAGATTTTATAGACATAGCAAAGAACAGTCTACCTTTAATTCTCACTCTCTAAAACAAAGGCACACAACACACATTCAAAGTGAATTGGCTTAGCTCCATTTCTACCAAGGCAGGACCACGGTAATAGGTGACAGTTTAAAGTGGGTGGCAGTTTAGAGTAAAAATGCACAAGAAGAGAGATAAAGGATTTGGGATTCAATTCTGACTTGCCCCTCATATATGTCATTTGGAGCATGTTACTAAATCAGTTCCCTTAGCAATAAAAGGCAGGTAATCATACTTCATTAAATTATTGTGAGAATTACAGAAATCTACAGACTGTGAGTTCTTGAAAGTTGATACAACATTTCATTAACCTTTTTCTTTTTCTCCTGATCGTTATTAATTATTGTCCTTTAGCCAGCCCCTCTGTGGTGCAACTGGATTGTCAGGGACTAAAATGTTAATTTGAATGTACTTTTCCTTTGAAACATTCTAGCCACATCCTCTGTGATTTTTATCTACTTACTGTTTTCTCCTGAGGCAGAGTGGAGATTCACAGAACTATGGTCTGATAATCAAGTTAATGACTCTTGCCAGGAAGAGGTTTCAAACTGCACCTATTTCTCAGTTACTTTTCTAATGCCATCTTTTACCTGTCTGCTTTCTGCTACTCCAGCTCCAGCCACCCAGGGCTTCCTGGTATGTCTCTGGGCCTTTGCACTTGCTGTTTTGGGCACTCTTCCTGGGTGCCACATGACTGGCTCCCTCTCAGACAAGGTCTCTCAGGGTCTGTGTGACAGACACCCTTGTGTACTCTGTCACCCTTTTAACTTCTTTTCATACTACTGCTACCAAGTGGGGGAAAAAACCACACTCAAATATTCATTTGTTTTTGTTTGTTTGCTTTCCTTATTAGCTATCTCCTTTTACTGAAATCAAGCTTTGCGTGGTAAGGGACTTTGTTCCTGCAGTTGATCCTCAATAAATATTTGTAAAATAAATGATCAGATGATTGAACAAAACAGGATTTCCAGTTCCAGAGTGTTATGCAAATACTTGCACATTCTGCACCTCTTTCTGTTCTGTTTTTTGTCTGTCTTATCCATTTCATGGTAAATTCTCTGGGAGCTGGAGCTCATGTTTATTTGTTTCTCTGTCTTTCCCTAAGTGCCAAGCTTGGCACCTAGTTCACTGTCATACTTTCACTAAGCAAAACAAACTGACACATTCCAGCTCGTGTAATTGTCCAAATTAAGGAATGTAATGAGGACTGTGATGTTAAATTTGATTTGGTTATGCTATATATATACATTTACAGCATATATTTTTATGTTATATATATCGCACACAGCTTACATTTTATATCTATAGCTATATATATCTCATGCTTTTTTTTTCAAGGCTTAAAGATACTCAGCTGCGTGTTTTACAATGTTTCTCTTGCTCTTAGAGATACCTAAATAACACTTCATTTCCAACCTCACTCCCTAGCTTCAGGCAGTGGCAGACAGATTTCCAAGTCTCTGGCAGAAGAAAAGCTCCTGAGTTATGTCAGTTGTAAAAGCTGGTGGGATCTGGGTTTGATTTTCTTTAACAGGCAATTCTGGGAGGAAACAAATTTCTGATCAGCTGTTAACACTCCTCTTTCTTGAGTGAGATTCTGTGAAGTGTTTAAATGTTAGGCACATTTTTGCAAATGGGTAGCAAACTAGATCTTCCATGGAACTGAAATGGTTTTCCTGGATCATAGATTTACTTTAAAGTCCTTCTTTAGGGTAGGATGAGAGAGAGAGTAGAACAGAGGGTGGACTCGATCAAAGCTTGATGTACACATGTATGGCAATGTCACAGTGCAACCCACGCATCTGTACAATTATTATGAATCGATAATTACAATTTAAAAACTCATGCAATCAAAAAGCAGTTTATTAATAATGAAGTGTTGATTTTGTTACAGTGAAATTCTGAGAACTCCCTGTAGAATTAATAGATGCAATAGAAAACTTCAGCGTGTTGTGTGTGCTGTATGAGGATGAGGCTTCGGGTCCCGCCTGCCTGTTTTCAGCACTGTGGGCTGTTTTCCCGGCATTGCTATGGGGGCACCTGTGAGAGATGACTGTTGGAGGCTATGCACATAGGCTCTGGTCTTCCTAAAACGTAGATATATGCTTTATTTTAATTGGTGAAAGCTGGATGCATGCCTGGAAGACATTCCGGAGCACCGCTTCTTACTAGTGCGCCGTGAATTAGAAATCAGCACATCTAGGTCTTCCCGCCAAGTCTTACCACTTTAAAAATATCAAGACTGCATGTAAACATTTAAACAATTAGTGTTTTCAGGTTTCTGACTCTCCACTCTGCTCTACCAATAAATCTCCAACTTTCTCTATGCTCTACCTCGAAGAGTAAATGATGGCTTGGTAATGATGAAAGTAATTACCTTAAGAGTATGCATAGGGTGTCCCATAATTTATGTGTCAATTTACTGCAAGTGACTATTGATTTGGCTTGTTTGCTTTTACTCTGAAGAATGTCTGGATAATAACCTGTTAGATCACGCAGCAAAGCGTGACTGTAACAGGACCCTCTTCCCGTTGACAGAAGGTCAGCGTGCCTGTCTTTGCTGTGCTGACGGACATCCCTGTGCTGAGTAACAATTAGAAATCTTTATACCTGTCCTTGCTTCAGCAGGGACAGCCATTGTTGACGGAGGCAGCAGAAATGGGGCCACACCTGAAGGGTTGGGACTCACTTCCATCCGGACCTTACTGAAGCACCAACAACTTTACTCTCTGATTCTCATTATTTACAACATTTCTTCTTTTTTTTCCTTAAAAGGATGATAAGCTTTGTAGGAACATGGGTGCACCTTGAGACCATAATGTCACGGGAAAAGAATCAAACAAGAAAGGTTAAATATCACATGGTTTCTCTCTTATGAGAAACTCAGAGTATAAGTAATTTAAAGTGAAAAGCAGAAGACCGATAAAAGAAACAGGGAGCTAGAACTTTTGCAAATGGGGAGGAGATAGAGGGACCAGAAGATGAAGGGAGGGAGGGAGGAAGGAGGGGATGGTGAGGAAAGTAAAACAATTAAGGTATGTTATTTACATGTACCGACCCCCCTCCACCATAAATGTAATCATTGTGCACTGCAAACGAGTACTAATGAAAATTTTAAAAAGTAAAAATAAAGAAGTAAAAAAATAGAGAAGGAAAAGGAGAATGAGCACATCAAGGACCCTTTTATTTCTTCAGAGACTTGGAGGTTTGTTTCCTTATAGTCAGTCAAGTAGTCTTAGCCTTGAGCCTATATCTATCTGGGCTGCCTCTATATACCATTACAGAGTAAATTCAATTTTTAGGAAGATATGTTTGTAGTTTAGAATCTACTTTGTGTCTTAAGACAAATGATTCAGTTTATCTCACTGCCACGACCTGCCAATATTTATGTAGTTATTTTGGTAAGCTTACCCTTAGCATAGTACATAGTGAAACTAATACCTTAATATTTTATCAGTAAATCTCTAAGGTAGAGATAAGGACCTTTAATGATCTGTTAAACACACCACATACCAGATGAATCAGAAACCTGAAGCCATACTACACTCAGTCACCCAAGCCAGAAACCTGGTGATGGTCTGTACACCTTCCTCTCCCTTTCTGCCTATGACCAAAAATCCCCAGGTCCTTCTGACTCTACCTCCGATGCACTGTCTGTCTCCGAGATCATCACTGTCTCTGTGACAACTGTTACTGCCATTGCTTGGGTCTTTATTTTATCTAGACTCAGAGTAGATTACTGACCTCTAATCTCTTAGTCTTAATTAATCCTTCCTACAAAATGAGAACAAACTTTCCAAATGTAAAATGCTTTCTGTCATGATACTATTTAAAGCCCTGAAGTAGGTTACTGTCACGGTAGTTCCTAATGCATAATAACTGCTTAGTGTATGTTCTTTTTCTTTTTTTCTTTTTGCAGCACCAGGGATCAAACTCACAACCTCGTGCCTGCCAGACAGGCGCTTAAGCCACTGAACCAAACTCCTGGCCCTAGTTTTTTGAGGCGGGGTCACTCAGGTCAACCTTGTGCTCACATTGTAGCCCAAGCTGGCCTGAAACTCACAACGCTCCACCTACCTCAGCCTCCCGAGTGCTGGGATTAAAGGCATGCGCCACCACACCCAGCTAGTATATGTTCTTTATATAAGAAAAACGGTGAATCCTTGAAGAAAAAGCCCAGGATCCACCAATGAGGCTCCCTACTATGCTACGCTTTCCACTGGTGATACAAAAGGAGGTTGGGGTGTTTCACTAACAAATGCCTCTACGTAGTTAACTTTTCTGAGTGATTACTTATTATTGGCAAAGTTACTGATTTTACATGTATCAAAATGACATCAAATATACTTACAAAATAAACATATTGGGTTATAATGGCAAGTTCATTTCTAGAAAGGATATTAAGTAAAAGGCAAGATGGGTGAAATGGAGCCAAGGCTAACACTGAAAAGACAGCCCGATACTCCTAACCCATCTCGCTGCGTTGTAAATATGTGCTTACATATTTGTCTGTCCTATTAGACCATGACTTCCTCTGGGAAGTACTGGTCCTTTCACAATACTGAACATGTAGTAAAAGGAAGATATTTCTTGGCTGACTGAAGTCAGACAAATTGAGTTTGGATATTGTCTGGATAGGAACTTAGGTTAATGTTAACTGCTAGTAGAGTGTTTAGACAAAGTGGTAGAATTAACCAGACAGCATCTTCAATGCCCAAACTTTGAAATTAGTTAGTGAGCATTTAGACACATGTTTTGAAAACTGGTGTGAAATCAGTTTCTTATGAAATAGCTATGTACAATTAAAGGGTTTCTGTGAAAGGTAAAAAATTCAGCCAATTATTTGAAAAATCAGCTTTCTTGGCACCAAATCATAAAAACCATGTAGAAGACTGAATATTTACTTTACACTATCACCTTCCTCTTTTGATTTCTATTCCAGTATTGTGGGAAGTATGTGTAGTTGGCTGTTTTTGTGAAAGGTTCTAGAAGGAAGGTGTTATAGCTCTTGTTGAATAGAATATAAGAATCACTTTTAAAAAAGAGCTTCAAGTGATTTGGAAATGCAATTCACTCTTTGATACGCTAAGAAATGTACTCTCTGGTGTGTTTTGCCATTTAGTGAAGACACTTACAAATTGTTTCCACAAAGAATTTTAGATGACATCTTTTAAATACAACATCACTAAAGTGGGTGCAAGGTCCTAAAGGTGTTTTTGAAAGGGGAACAACAGCGTATGTATCTAGAACTCTTCCCAACAAGGCAACTTGGACCACGATGTGGAACTGGGCCTCCTACCGGGGGCCTGTTAAGCAGCTGCCCACGGCTTTCTTGGTTTACCCTGCTTTTCCATCTGTTTTACCTGTCTCTATTTCTGAATAATTTATTTTGCCATCTGCATAAATAGAACACCTGTCTGAAGGCTAACTCTTACACCTGAATAATTTAGAGAAAATAACCTCTTTCATCTTTATTGAAATAATATGACTTTCAAGAACAAAGCCCTTAAATAAGTAACTCTTGGGGACATTTCTAGTTTTTAAACTAACACACTAACAATCTTAAAAGGTTAATAATCAATCTATGTTTTTAATTAACTTTGCCCTCCACCCCAATTTTTTTTTCTTGAGATCATTGGTTCTGGCAGCTGTTTCAGCTTTTGAGTTTCTTGCTAGTATGTTCTATGCACCTTCATTTAGAAGAACCATTATTTGCAGGCAGTTATAAGTTTTTTTTTTTCTTTGAGACAGGGTCTCTACATAGTTCAGACTGGTCTTGAATTCACTATGTGACCCAGGCTGACTTCAAACTCATGGTGATCTGCCTGCCTCAGCTTCCCAAGTGCTGGGATTATAGGCATGTGCCACCACACCCAGCTTCACAATTAAGACTTTTTAGAACCTAATTTAAAAATTAACTCAGCTCTTCACTGTCTGTGAGAAATGGTGATATCTCCACAAATTTGTTTGATAACAGTTTACTTAAATAAATACTTATATCTCTGTCATCAGATAGGCGTTACATTCTCTAATAAGCAGTTCACTGGGATGTGGTTATATCGGTGGAGAAAGTATCTTAAATGTTTTCCACTGTGAATTAAAACTCAGCTGTGGTACAGATTTGTGAACTGAAGGTAAACATTCGAGTTGAACTTCTGTAGAGCAAATTATTAATAAATGATCTTTTCATTCACATTTCCATGATGACAAAAGTGAAAAGTATCTTAGATTAAATCTCTGCTCAGGGCACTAGCAGTGTGACCCTGGGTGATTTACTTCATCTTTCTGAGCTTTGGTCTCCTCATGTGTAAGATGAGGATAATCGTACTTACCCTAGAGGCTCTCAGCAGTGATGGAGAACCTTTTAGAGTTTCCATTGATAACAAATAGCCTGCTGCGGCATGCATGCCATAGGTTTGCCATCACTGCTGGTGTAACGGGCAGCATGTGTAGCACTTAGGTATTGATAATGTCTTTCTTCATTATTTATTCAGATAAAATAAACACTTAAGACTAGTTAATTCTGGATTATTTGGGTAAAGAAACTTTAAATAATTTTCTAAAATTTCTTAAATTTGAAAAAGTTCTAATATTACTTCCCAATACTCTTTTATACAGAACGCTCTCAACATAACTTTAATCGAAAAAGAATAGTTTTATGTCATCATTGGTCCTCAATGTGCAGGGTAGTTGTACATCTCATGCTGCACACTCCTTTGTGGAACAATTCAGCAGTGTCTTTCAGCTAATTAACATAGAGACTATTCAGATTGATCCTAGATACTTGTTCTTTTGGAAATCTAAGGCCTATTTTTTTTAATTTTCTAACTTCTGTTTGGCTCACAGCTATCATTTCTCGCTGTAGTATACAGGTTCTTTTGTAGCATTCCTCTCTGTCATTTTGCCTTTCTGCTTTTAATCTGTTGCAGGTTTAGAACATAAAATTCTAAGACATCAGTTTTCTTCTATACGAGCTTTAGTCCAGGAATGTTGAGATAATTTGTTATTCATTGGCCAGTGGCTCTTGATTTGTGCCAGATAGCTGGTTTCTGCAACCTTGAAGCATAACTGTGATGTCTTACAAATCTACTCTGTAAGAGCCCCAAAACCCTTATTAGATAAAAACAAGGTTATTTTATCAGCTCACAGAGTGGCACAGTAAATTCTCACTTATCCAAAAATTAAACACTTAAAACAACTGGAACAAACTACAAGCCAAGGAAGTAAGTTTAAGTTATTCTTGGAAAAGTTTTTTTATTTTGTCGGAAATAATTGTGCTCAAGGTATTCACTTGCACTCAGAGTATTCATCTTCATTGTGGAATTCCTACTATACACCGGACAATATATGATATAATATAGATACCAAAGGAATGAAAGATACATTGTATCTAGGCAAAGGTCAACCTGGTAATGGCAGGATTTGGGAAAAGAAGTTAGAGACTTAAACACAGTAAAATGTAATGGAAACTATGATATCCATATGCACGTTCAGAATATGATTAGGAGCACAAAGACGTGATGGTACACTCTGCTCTCTGGGGACTGAGGAAAGGGGAACAGATGTGGGTATAGGGTTCAAGAGGAAATGAGATAGACCTTAAGCAGCACATTGCTGTCCTGGAGCAAGATCAGGCTATTCATGATATTTAGAGACTGATGTGGTGAATCTAGCACTGAAGTGGCAGTTTGCACCATTGTTGAGGTAATCTTATGATTGAAATAGGATGCATGAGTAGAGAGATGAGACTGTAAAGGTAGATCTATCATGAAGGGATTTAAGTAATGCACCTAGAAGTCTGAGATTTTAAGCAGGGTCATCATGGAAAAGCTTTAAACAGGAAACTAATATGATCAAATCTGTTTTTTTTTTTCAAAGATGATTCTGATAGTGTGGAGGATGGGAAGAAGGAAAGGAAGAGCAGAAGTCCAGTGACAGGTAACGGAGCACTGGCGATGGCTCAAGAAAGTCATCATGAGTCCTGAACTCAGGAAGTGGGAATAAGGGAGTGGGGTGGAGACTTGAGAGGCATTTAGGAGGTAGGAATCAAGGACTTGATGACTGACTGGATTTCAGAGGGTACAAAGGGATGACACTTGTAAGGGAACCTTAGGGGCGTGAAGAGTTAAGGACAACTGACAAGTTTATGGCTGGGTGGTTCATAGTGGCTGGTGCTATTCACTGTGGTGAGAAATAGGAAGGAGAACCAATTTTAGGGAATAATAAATTTAGTTTGAGATGTGTTAAGTTGGAGGCAAGTGTATCCTAAATGGATCCCTGGTGCACTGCTCAGCTACTGTACTAATTGGATGAATGCATGCATATCATCCTATGGAAAGCCAGTGTTAAAATGCATAGATTTATCTGGTTAGTATTAACTGCAAATCATAGATGCTAGAGATAGTGTCTGGGAATAAAGTTTGAGATAGGGGAGAGAAAAGAAGGTGGGGTGCTTTGTAGAAAAATTCCAGGTGACTTATTGTTCAAATAGAGTATGAATTTATTCTTGCCCCACCTCTTTGTTCTATTCGGGCCCTCAGTGGACTCGATGGATCCACCCACACAGTATTCAGTCTACTGACTCAAACGCTCACCTTTTTTGGAAGCATCTTCACAGCTGCACCCAGAAATAATGTTTTACCAGCTATGTAACCATCCCTTAGCCCAGTCAAATCAACACACAAAATTAACATTGAAAGTTTGCTTTTTGTTAATTTGGCATCAGTACATTCTCTTAAACCACACTTCATCTCTAAGTAAGAGACAAAAATGAGGTTATCATTCTGTCCAGCTTCATATAACTACCCTGCACACAACCAAAAATATCATTCTTCCCTCAGAGTGGGTGGAGGTAAGGTTTTGGATGATGTTAAAAATTCCCTTGGTGTCTCATAACTTAAATATTTTCATGTAAAATTTATAATACTTAAATACAGTAACTATACCTTATATTACTTGATAAGGGAATAAAAGATATTTCTTCAATGTATGTGTACATATACACAAATGTCTTCAAAATAAAGGAGGAAATACTCCTGAAAACTTTAGTTCTCATATCTGAAATTGATCAAGTGGCCATAGCTTGTATTTGTGACTGTTTGCTATTACTCAGTCTGTGTTCCCTTTGCCTTCAGCAAGTACCTCAGCTGGTCATGGTTCTTTACAGGGTGGGATAATCCATATCTTATTCCTGAGGGGTCTAGGTAATTAGTAGTCCTACCTGAGTTGGGTTGTTGTAGTTTACCTTTGACCTTAATCACAGGGCAGGAAGAGATATGTTTTGCATACTTACTGTTGCTCACTTCTACTGTGGAATAGCAGTCCAATTTCCCCTTTGTAGTCCAGACCAATCACTGCCGCCATCGCCATAACTTCCTTCTTTTCCTGTGGGCAGAGATTAAGGGACCCAAAGTACCTGGATGGCACTTCCAGTTCAATACAATAATTTTTAATTTCCTGGTAGAAGCATTTCTCTCTCTGGAATTAAGACCTCTTGGCCAACCAAGCATAAATGCATGAGAACAGGAAGCAAAATGTGCTTGTGGGTCCTCAGGGGTAATAGTGAGTGATGCCACTCTAACTTCCACCCCATGAGTTGTGAATCCTGGTTATTGTGGAAATAGTGGCAGATGCTGAGTCAGAGCATATCCACACTTCTGGAGGACCTGGGCCCAGTCCAGCAAGGTACTGCCATCCAGATTATAACAGAGTCTACAAAAGGCTATTCCACAAGTCTCTTAAGCCAGCTTCTCTGGGATGATGGGGAACATGGTAAGATCAGTAAATTTCGTGAGCAGGAACCTATTTCTGTATTCTTTTGCCTATGAAGTGAGTTCTTTGATCAGAAGCAATACTTTGCAGAATATCTGACATTGGGTAAGGCATGCTGTAAGTCATGGGAGGTAGTTTTGGCAGAAGCATTCTGGCAACTCTGTATCCAAAGTGTCCTTTACAGTAAGGACAAAATATTGATCCTCCATGATAAAAGTGGACCAATGTAATCAACCTGCCATCAGGTAGCTGGCTGTCACTCTGGAGAATAGTTCCAAGTTGGGGGCTCAGTCTTCGTCTCTGTTGCTGACAGGTTGGGCAGTTGGAGGTAAATGTAGACAAAATTGGCCCTGGTAAGTGAAAGTCTATGTAGCTGGCCACATGTGTACTCTCCATCCCCGCTACCATGGCCAGTTTATTCACAGTCCCATTTGGCAAAGGTAAAAGGGTTACTGGTAGCCACAGAATGAAACATCCCATCTGCTTGACTTTCAAAATCCTCTCTGTTGAGACCACTGTCTGGCAAGCATTCACATGGGACACAAATATCTTCACATTTTTTAACCATTCAGAGAAGTCTATCCACATATCTCTTTCCCAAATGTCTGTCATCAGCTTTCTAGTCATGTTTCCTCTAAGTCCCTGACCTTACAACCAAGTCATTGGCCACAGCATGGTTCACATATAATGGCATTTCTGGTCATTTTCCCTCCATGAAAAATGAATGACCAAACCTGTTGCTTGAGGTTCTACCCACTGGGAGGATTCTTCTTTACCTCTGTCCTTCAGGGATGCCTCAAACAGGGGCTTGCTAAAGCAATTCATGAGGGGAGGACTTTATATGGTACAGAGCCATCTATCAAGCAGCCCTAGTTTTCTTTCCCTTTGTCAACAGAGGGTGGGGAGCTCCTTATGTGACTGTTGGTGCAGGCTGGAAGAAGAAGGAATTATAGCAGGAGTGGGGAGTTTGAGGCTTTGTTCCACTTCACCATGTAATTTACTGGTATCTTCCAACCCCGCTGAGTTCGTATCACAGGGATACCAGGTCCACGTGCTGGGGGAGTTTTGCTTTGCACAAGCAGCTGCATGGCTTGGTAAGTTAGATATCACCCAGTTCACACCAGGTAACTCAGGTTACATCCTAATTTGATGGCCGATGGTCTAATGTTCAGTTTCTTCTAAGTTTCAGTAGCAGACCAAGACCTCTATGTCTAAACGAGACTAGTTATCTGCAGATGATGACAGGGTCTTCTAAAATCCTGAAGGTCTGCACTGTGAGTCACCCATTGGGACTGCCAGTGCCTTTCAGCAGCACCCTTAGGTGCCATCAAGGCTTTCAACACCCTTGGATCTGGTGAATCATATGGCCCAAGTGGCAGAGTGGTTTGCACAGATGCCTGGACTTGCTCCACAGCCTTGCTTTTTCTAGGCCCCAAGAAATCCAGCAGTTTTCGTGTCATTTGACAAGTTGGTAATACTCCCAAGTGCGGAGCGTGTTGCCTCTGTAATAAACACAAAGCCACTGGGCATTGTGTTGTTTTCTTGGATGCAAGAGAGGACAAATACAGCAATGTATTCTTCACGTTAGAAGGGCTATCTCAACATATCCCCCACCACTAGTCCTCTAGAAATTTCAGAGGCCTCTGAATTTTAGCTTGATTTATTTTGTAGCCTCTAACACATAAATGTCTTATCAATAAGTCTCAAGTAGTTGTTCTTCTCCTCCCTGGGTCTGGTCATCAGAATGTTGTCAATTTAATGGACTAGTGTGATATTTTTTGTGAAAAGGAGAGGCGATCAACATTGCTGCAAAGTGAATTATGACACAAGGTTGTCTGGAGAGCTGATTTATTCCTGGAGTAGAACAGAGAAGGAACATTGCTGGTCCTGCCAGCTAACACTAACAACAGTAATAATGAAGAGGAAAAAAGAAAAATTTAAATGAGGCAACGTAGGAGACAAAAAGACAAGGCTATGCATTGGAAACAAACGTTTGGTTGTACAACAAAAGGAATCCACATAGAATTCAGGATAATGCCATATGTAACCCTAGTATATGATAGGCAGTGAGTTAGGTATATAATACGAGTATAGCTATATGTATATTTTTGTTTTTTTGAGACAGGGTTTCCATATGCAGTTCAGGCTGGCCTCGAACTTACTTTGTAGCCCAGGCTGGCCTCGAACTCACAGTGATCCTCCTGCCTCAGCCTCCTGAGTGCTGGGATTACAGGCATGTGCCACCACATTTGGCTATATACGCAGATACAGATACAGGTATATTACATATATGGAAGTGCACTATGATGTAGGGGGTGATTTGAAAAGATACGCTGCTGCTCTCTAGAAGAAAATAATGGAAAGGAAAAATGTAAAATCAGAATAAAAGAAAAAAATTGGGAATCCAAGTTAAGTCACAGGGATGACAAAGTCAAAGCATAAAAATTTCTCAATTAAATCTTATGAAGTATTCAAAAGAAGAAAGAAAACGGAGAAGGAATTTGCGTACCCAGTTTAATAGGTATAAATGCTATAGTAAGAATACAGGTCTCTTCTACCGGTCTCATTACTTTAAGTGATAAAAATCTCTTTCTCTAAAGAAAACAGATTAGGCGCTCGGAGTAGAATAGGTAGTCAGTGCAGTGGCAACATACATACCGACTTCTGGAATTGGACACAAGACCCATGACGCGGATTTTGCGTACACACATTCCTGTCACGTAGAATGCCTGCCGAAGGCTCTGAGGACAACGCTTCCAGCCTGAGAAGACCGCAAAGGAAGGTGACTTCCTTGAGACAAAATAAGGCTCTTCCTCCTGCTGGGGAGCCTCGCCTGAAGATGGCCCGGGTACCGCCAGACTTCCCTTCCTGTGGATGGCGCACTCCTAGGTGCCTACGCCAGCCATGTTTGTCTAAGAATGCAAAACCGCCGGAAGAAGACCGGAAGCACCCCTTTCCTCTTGTCTCGGCTGGATTTAACGCAGCCACCGCTGCCCCTCATACCTGAGGACGAGGGCTGGAAGGAGACAGGGAAGGGGAGGATGACGGGCGAATGTCTTTGCCTCCCTTCGCGACTGTGGAGGGGTGCTGGGTCTTGCTCTAGGTGACTGTCATTTCCCTTTTGGGAAAAGGGAGGTGGTTGGCTAAATATCTGGACATACTGACATTAGGTCTTCATCGAATTAATAATTGAACTCAAAACCACTTGTAGGATGGGTGTTCACGGGGAGATCTATTAAGCCCTCTGGTTTATGCCATTTCCCTGGCATTTGTTATTCCTAAAAGGTACAGTTTTAGTCCCCCCACCTCCCATTAGATCCAGAGACTGTCATAGATACCTTGGTTTCCTGCCCTTGTTTCCTTGCACATAATAAATGCTTAATAAATACTTACTACACGAGTACACGAATCAAAGATAAAGACTTACAAATTGTGAATGGTAAGATAATTTCTTGATGGTTGGAGATCTATTTGCTATTCAACTTTTTAAACACGTCATCATGAAAGTGATTCTGTATGTCTCTGTAACTTCAAAGATTCCCTTGATACTTCTTGTATAAATAACAAGACCAAGACATACTATTTCCTCATATTGTCAATATTTAGATTAATCTCTTACATTTTAAGGGGGTACACCAATTCTTTCAGAAGCCCACCTAGTCATAAAAGAAAAATAGTTTCCTATGAAGTGATGTCATTCTCATCTTCTTCCTTGCCTGCTTTCTTAACTATATGACACATTTTATTTTCCTCAAAGATGAACATGACTTTGCTTCTATATTTAAAAGCCAGGGGTCAGGAATTTCAGAGGAAACACTTGGTCACAATTCCACAACAGTGCGAAAACACAATGGCAGACACTAAAATCTATCATGGTATTTTGGCTTCCTGCCTTCCTTTACTTTTACAATGAGGAAAATCAAGGTGAGACTTGACTCCCTTTCGGAGTCCTTTTCCTGTGGGCTCTGTCTCCAGCCAGGGGCGAGACTGACAGAAGGATAACACTCTGTGCCAGTCTCCCTTGCCCACTCAAAGACCCTCCCTCAGGTATCAGTTGCTTGGCTGAGCTTTGAGGTCAACTAGACACCTCCCCTGAGACTTTCCTGGCCAGAGGGACGGGGCGACCAGAAAATCCTCTCCGGGAGAGCAGCTGTTATCTGAGCTAGGATCAAAGTCCCCTCTGTACTCCAGAAAAATATCTCCCAAACTGGGTCTCTTTCTCCATGATTCGAATGAATGTTGAATGTGTCCCCAGGGACGCCAGTTGCTTTGCTCGGGAGCAAGCTATCAGAAATAGCGTGCAGTGAAAATTCACCTTTTTTTTTTTTTAGGTCTTTTTTTGTTGGAGCATTTTAATACATTGTCTCAGAGGCTCATCTGAAGTTAATCAGGAATTTAGGCAACAGGGAAATGTGATGATGATTATTTTTTTTTTGACAGTTTTCATGTGTGGATTGGGTTTTATCTTTTTTTCTTTCCCCCTGAGGTATAACACTGCTTCACCCTGGTAATATCCACAGTGTCCATGAAAGCACAGTGAGCATAAAAAGCCATTGTTACATCAGTTTTGTACATGAGAGCACTAACAATGATCAGTGACTTTCCCGTTGATTGGATTTGGGTTGCAAGGTGATAAAGATTTTCCTGCCATAAACCAAATTTTTTAGTGGTGACTTTAAGCTCGTTGGCTTACAGGTATTTAATGCAAGTATGGTGGTCCAGAAAATTCTAAGTATAATTTTCCAGCATGAGTCATTTACCTAGTGATTTCAGATTTTCAGAGACTCAGATCTCAAGGGATGCTTCAGACTACTGTGAGGCAGGCCGAAACAGTACTGCAGTGTAAACTCCTCAAGATTTGGTCCATGTCTCAGCCACTGTAGCATCTTCAGCCCCTGGCACAAGTAACACATCTCTCTGTTTCTCTCTCTCTCTCTCTCCCTCTCTCTCTCTCTCTCTCTCTCTCTCTCTCTCTCTCTCTCTCTTTTTGTTACCAGGTATGGAACTCAGGACCTCATGCTTGCCAGACAGGTGCTGTGCCATTAATGTAAATCCCTGGCCCCAGCAGCATGTATCTCTTGAAGTGAGTAGAGATTCCAACTTCTTGTTAGAAATACAGAACTGATGAAATGAATTAAAGGTAAAAGAATCACATGGACAGAATGTGTAAAGAGAGAGATTATAGCATTTAGAAGTACACTTTTTAGATGAGCCCTCTTGAATGTATACATTCTTTTCAGCAGGAGTGAATTTTGCTGACATTGTAGTTATAGCCAGTTTTATTTCTCTTATTCAGGTTGCCTGTTTAAATTGCTGTGTTTGGTAGCATTACCAGTGGGTAGGTGGGTGGGTCAGATATTTTAGTCATGGCACACACTATTGTACAGACATCTGTTATATTGAATGGATTATTTTGTTTATCAAGTTTCTTTGAATAGCAATTTCAGTTTTGTATCTTATTTCCTTCTTTGATGAGGGTATTGCCAGCAGATGCAAGCTACATATTGGCTTGGGTTTCTTGCAGTTCCCTGGCTAGGTTTTTTTTTTTTTTTTTTAAATTTTCTTTTTCCTCTCCTTAGTACTTTTCTTCTCAACAACTGTGTCTTTCTAAACAAACACAGTCTTTTGAACACAATCTCCTAAAATTAACAGTCTCATTAATTCTCCTCATAAAGCACATTTCTTGTCTTTCCAAGGTCATTACCAATAACACCACAATTTTCTTTTCCTCCTCTTTTATTTTCATCTTTATTTCTGGTATTTTTTCCATGTACAAGTAGCTAATTCTTTTTTTTTTCTTTTTCTTTTTTTTGCAGCACCAGGGATGGATCTCACAGCCTCACACCTGCCAGACAGGCATTTAAGCCACTGAGCCAATCTCCTGGCCCTAGTTTTTTGAGGCAGGGTCGCACTATGTAGCTCAGGCCAGCCTTGCGCTCGCGTTGTAGCCCAAGCCGGCCTCGAACTACAACACTCCTCCTACCTCAGCCTCCTGAGTGCTGGATTAAAGGTATGCACCACCATGCCTGGCTAATTTTTTTCTTAATAATAAATATTTATTGAAAGAAAAGTTTGTGGTTTTGCCCAGGATATGATTGAACAGTTGTTCTACTTAATTAACTTGGATTAGGGTTTGTGCCAGCAGGTTGGAACACAAAGGGTCAGAAATCGACATTTAATCTGAATAATCTGGAAGTCAGACAAATGTAAATAAGTGTTATGGTAACCCTGAGGAAGTCATTGCTAACCTGTGGTCAGGTTAACAAATCTGACGCTGATGATGATATGACCATAGTGACAGCTAACACCCCGCATTTTATCTATCTATCTATCTATCTATCTATCTATCTACCTACCTATCTACCTACATCTATCTATCATTTATCTACCATTTATATCTATCATCTATGTCTGTCTATTTACTATTTACAACCCTATGAGATAAATACTATTATCCCCATTTCACACCCAAGGAACCTAAGAGAAGTGATGTTAATTACAGCCCTGAGTTCAGAACAAATGACTGGGAAATGTCTGAGCCAGAATTCAGACCAAGGTAGGAAAGCTCTGAAGTGTGGACACTGAGCCCGATGCTACGTTGCATGTGTCTACATGACTAGAAGGAGACGGTCGGATGATTTCTGGGTGCTGTGGTAGGCATTAGGAATGAAGCACAAGCTGTAAGTTGCTCATACTCTAAAAGAGGGTCAGAACTGAAACAGGGGAAATTTGATCCAGAGAGGAGATAGAGAATTCTTGGAGACGGAACCTGGTGCAATGAAGACTGAACGGACAGTAAGGCAGGCAGTGAAGACAGCTTCGGGATTCCAGGAACTACGGAAAAGTGTGAGCTGAGGCCCAAAGCCAGGGAGTCACGGTGTGTTGGGAGGAGAATCCCCTCCAGGTGGGATCCAGAGACGAGCACAGAGAAGTAAGGGTTATATGGGAAGTGTTTGGTGATACTGTGCCCCCAAAGCCAAGACAAAGAGTACTAATAGGGCCCTTGGCAACATGTAAAAAACACAAACTGTTGGCACCTGATTCTCCTTCTCTTTAGCCACAAGAGGGGAGCACTGGCCTGCGGGGCCTGAGAGCAGGCGCTCACTACTCCAGGCTCTCCCCACCTTTGTGTTCCACTTTCACACTAGGCCTCGCTGCTGGGGTGTGCAGCTGGCTCCTCTCCTGGCTCCCTGGTCACTCTGGGGTGCATTCTCCTCTTCCACAGCATGGCCTTGAGCTTGCATGTTGGTAACCTTGGTGCATTATGATACTGTGCCCCTTCTTCCTCCCTCCCTTCCCTCCTTTCTTCCTTCCTTCCTTCCTTCCTTCCTTCCTTCCTTCCTTCCTTCCCTTCCTTTTCCCATTCTCTCTCTTCCTCTCCTCTTCTTACTTTCTCTTTTTCTTTCTTCTTTCCCTTTCTTCTTTTTGCATATGAAAGAATCACAGTGATTACCTTGGATGAACAAATAGACATTGCCTTAGTAGTCTGATGAAATTGCAAAACCAGCAAGTTAGCAATCTTAAGGAAGATGCAAAAAGCTGAGGAATATGTAGGAGAGAGAGGTTGGGAAGGAATTTAAAAACACTAGCAAAAATAAGGTAGAACAGTACTAAGAAAAATAGGCAACCTAGACTCTAATATGGTTTCATAATATCTGGTAGAGTTCAGAATACTGGGTTATTGTAGCTCCAAAAATTATTTCTATCTTGATTTATGGCTCTTTAATATCTCATCCCACTCTGGTTAACGTGTGTAATGCTTGAGTCTTACTGCTCATTCTGTATTTCAGTGCTTGTCCCAGTGCTGGCGGAAACGTTGGCCTGAGAGGGCAGAGGCTGCCCCAGCAGGGGTGGGGGGACCTGTAGTTTGTAGCTGAGACAGCCCCCTACTTCCAGCACTCGTCCACCTCGTGGGGGGCTTAACTCACCCACAGTTGTGGTTGGAGCAGTGTCCCATAAAGGTAAAGATTCACACTTCCTTTCTCAGAAGCCAAAGCCCTGGCGCTTTCTGTACCACCTCCCTATCTCTCTTGATGTATTTTCCTCCGTGGGGCTCAGTCCTGGCCCCTTATGTTTCCTCTACGCAAGCCCCACCTACACAAGTGAGCTCATACTTCTCTGTGCCTTTCCATTGGTTTTAAACTTAACCCACATTTATGAAGCAGTAACTGTGTGAAGCACCATGATGAGACCCTCACAGTCCAGTGACAGAGTCATATTGGAGTGGGATTATTAAGTGGGGGGTTATTAAGCGCCACAAGTAAACACAGGATATCTTTCTTTGTATTTTCTGTGTAAAAACCAGAGAGATGGTGAAAGGCTTAAATGTGTGAACATGTGAAGGGCTGGAGGGCTATATTTACAAAGTAACATTTGCTGTGGAATTTTTTTGGCACTGTGGTAGGAATTTAAGCATATTCCTTTCACTCTCAAATGATATCTTGGAAGTTACCATTTCCATTTCATCATGGAAGAAGTGTGAAGTGTGGAGAGTTCCAACGATGGAACTAGGATCAGATCCGAAGCGTCAGCTCATGCCATCCGACCACACCGCTTTCCTCTCAGGGACCTGGAAGGAGACCTGGCAAGACAGCTCATCCTGCCTTGAGCTCACACTTAGAGCTTGTAGAAACTTTTTTAAGAAGAGGGAGGAGGAAGAAGATGGAGGAAGGGTTATTCTGATGGACCTCATGCATGTTCAGGCTATCACGCATTCACACTGCATTTACTGAGCACTCACTGTGAGTCAGGTCTTAGCAGACACTGAGCATTCAAGGAGGTAGGTGGTTCTGGAAGCCCCACTGGGTGTGGAGTACTGGGCAGGCACATGGATTCGGGATTCTCACTGTCATCTGCTCTCAGCAGAACATCTGTATGACCCTGTAGAAGTAGTGCTGTTGCAGGGTGCAGAGCTGAAGAACACCAGACTGGACAGTGATTGAGTCTTTGAACCATAGAAGCAGATGTCCAATAGGTAGTGAAGATGAGCAGGGCTGTTTATACTCAAAGGTGGCCCCAGGAAGCCCTGGGTTACCTTTTCAAAGGTACCATTTTTTTTTTTTTTGAGACAGGGTCTTGCTATGAAGTTCAGACTCGGCTTGAACTCACTATGTAGCCTAGGCTGGCCTTGAATTCATGATAATCCTCCTGCCTCAGCCTCCCGAGTGCTGGGATAACAGGCATGTGCCATCATGCTCAGCCAAAAGTATCATCTGAAGCAAATCTATTTTGATGAAATTCTCATTTTGAAAATTGCTTCTGATTCTACCTTAAAATTGAGCCTTGTAAATTGGATGTTGTAGTACAGGCCTGTAATTCCAGCAACGTGAGCGGCTGAGGCAGGAAGATTGCAAGCCCAGCCAGGGAAATTTAACAATACCATGTCCTCAAATAAAAAAATTAAAAGAAGGCTTTGGCTATGTCTCAGTGCAAAGGCCCTGAATCCAGGGCCCACTAATGCAAACCAAAACAACTAAACCAAACCAAACTAAACCGAGCTCTTGGTCTTCTCCTTTGCCTCCTCCATCTCCAGAGAGTGACCGTGTCACAGCCCAGCGGACCCTCTGTGGTCTGCTCCTGACCAGCAGGTCCTTCTGTCGATACTGCATTCGCACACCTGCACCTGTTCATGGTGCTGCCTTGTGGTTGACATTTTAATAGCTGGTTCCCACCTTCGCTTCCTGTGTTTTCACTGGGCCGCCCACCCCCACACCGCAGGCAGTCACAGTGAAATGTGGCTATGAGGATTGGAGGAGAGATATTAGAGCGAGCCGGACTGGAAGCAATCATGTTAGTTCTTGCTTGCAGCTGTTGGTACTTTGTCCTGCAGGCCCCGTCCCATATTTATTTTGATTCCATGGTAACATTGTCTGGTCGGTGGCGGCAGTCCTCAGCAACCAGAAGAGAGACCGCGTAAAATGACCTTCACGATTTGAGTTCTGGGGGGAATTTTGAAATCTGGAAGCAAAATAGGGAACACAGGAAGGAGAGAGAAAGAGCGAGAGGAAGAGAAAGTGACTGACAGGCAGGAAAAAGAAACAAAGTCAAAGAATTGGGAAAAAATGGAGCTGGCTTATTTCAACAGAATGCAATTTAGATCTTGTTCGACAATAAGCCATAATGAGCAACAAAATCAAATTGATTGTAAAAGGAAGAGTCTCCAGGTGTTTGGTTTTTTTTTTTTTTGGTTTTGTTTTTGTTTCTGTTTTTGAAGATGATTGCAGAAGGGAGGGTTCTTATTCATTTGGTTGGGATTAATTCGGTGGTAGGAAAGGGTTAAGTAACTTCCTTTTACTTGCCTATATTTCAGTAGTGGACATCAAAATGCACAAAACGTTCCCCCACTTTCTGTCTGGAGTGGGCTCTGTGCCGCTCGGAAGGTGCCTGGTGTGAATGTGTTGAACTTTTGCCTCTCTGAGGTCCACACAGCAAAGTCACATCTGGAGGTATAATAAAAAGGCTGGGAACTGCTATATGGTTGTGAAACAGGACAGATGTTTTAATATGTTTCTCAGTCCTCATCACTTCCTTCTTTTTATGAGACAAATTCTCTTTTTTCCCCCCAAGCTTGACATTTTCTACAACTCGATTGAGCGCATCACTGTTCCTCTATTCAACTCCTCACCTTATAATTAAAGAACACGTTGTTATTACATTTAATTGTCACTCTTTACATGTTGATCTGATTATACTGCTTTCTTCTTTTTATTAGGTAACTGAAAGTCGGTGACAGTAGCCCTTTTGCCCTATTTTGCCAGAGGTAAATAGCTTTTCCTCCAGCTTTTCACACTGGTTACTTCCCTGGTGAACTCTCTGAGCGTACCTTATGTGCTCTGTGGTTCTTAAGCCCATTGCTTGATCTCCTACTCTCTTGACTTTCTTTCTGCTGAAGCCCTCTGTGCATGGCTTGGTGCAGAGAGGTTACAGTCTGCTCAGGGAGACTGAGATTCGAGCAGCTCTGGGCCAAGTGTTGCAGCATAGCAGACATCTTTGGGGAAGGGAGCAGAAGCAGCAGTGAGACAACATGAGAGACAGACTGTGCAACACACACTACAATTTCAGACAAATTTGACTCCTGTCGAGCTAGCCTGGAAAGCTCCAAATGAATCCTTTCACTGTTTCTTGAGATGAAATGTGTGCTTGAGCATCTGATTCTCCCAGCCAGTATTTGTCATCGTTTCTCTTTTACAAAGTACGTCCCACCACCCAATTTTACACGACTTACTTTGTGTTCTATTTGTGCATGAATCTGACTTCCAACATCTCAGAATGTTGCCTGGGGTAGTATTTTGGGCCGTTATCACCCTGTAGAAAACATACGATTTACAAAAGGTGTGACTATTGAATTGGATTTGGATAACCAGGAATCTCCCCATTTCTAAGATTATGGGAGCACATTTGACTGGGAATACTGGTTTTGTCTCACTCTATTAAGCAAGACAACCACAGACAGAGTCATAAACAGAAATAGAAAGAATCTGCTTTCAGAGGCCCTATTCGTTGGTCACATTTGTCCTTTGCTAATGCTTTATTTCAGGTGTGTAAGTTGTCTAGGGCTGTTCTGACACAGTTGCAGCATAAACTGGGAGACTTTAAACAACAGAAATTTATTGTCTTACAATTATGAAGGCTACACATCCAAAATCAAGGTGCTACCTGGGTGGTTCTTTTGAGGGTATAGGGAAGGATCTACTTCAAGCCTCTCTCGCTGGGTTGTAAATGACATTCTCCCTGTGTCTACACATGGACCTGTCTCTGGCCAAATTTCTCCTTTTTCTGATAGTACCAGTTGAATTGGATGACAGCCCACCCTAGTGATGTCACCTTAACTAATTCTACAATGATCTTATTTCCACATAAGATGTCATTCTTAGCTTCGAAGGGTTAGAGCTTCAATTTATGAATTTGGGAATGGTGTAAAATCCAACTCATTATATTAGATATCCAGTTTTCTTTATTTTTTCTCAGTTCTTTTCTCCTTATAAAATGTTTTTCTAAGACATTCAAGGGAGTATGATAAGTCATAGCTTGCCAAAAATACTTGCATTGTCTTAAAGCATTCAATAGTGGCAAAACTGTTGGAAAAGTTCATAAAGCAAAGAAAATCTTGGTTTTTTAAAAAAATTAATTGATTAATCTTGCAGGTGTAAGGGCTAGGGAACATGGTACCTTCCAGAAAAATCTGTGTGGGTATTTGCCTATTTCACCTACATCCATGACTGTTCATGGTAGTATCATTTGTTGTTTGTTTTAGAAAAGAATGCGGTATTTGTGAAAACACAAAGCAAAGATGTATTTATTTCTTAATGTGGGAACCCTGGGCTATTGCCGAAGAATCATTGCTCAAAATACAAATTCCTGAGTCCCACTGCATACCCAAGGACACCAAATCTCTGTGAGTGAATCCAGGACCTTTCTGACAAACACCCCAGTCAAGTTTCAGAGCCATTCGCACAGTGAAATAAGAATGGTTGCACTGGGGAATCTCGTTCATTGATAGACATACCATGACATTTGTGAGCATGTAGATCAATTTTCTCAAACTTTCCAAAATACACAGACTAGAGCTGGGAATGATAATAAGAGTGATAATAAGAACTGGCTGATGACACTCTGGTCAATGAAGCAGAAAGATGGTACAAAGCTTTGAAGACACACATTATCTTCTTTCCCATACATTCCTATTCTTACAAGAAGCTGGCCTTCTGCCAAAAGAGAGTAGTCCTTGAACCTGAAGGACAATCGGCTGTGTGCTGCAGCATTTGGAAGTGAAGCTGGCCTTTTCCTAATCAACACAGCCTTAAGAATGAGGACTATCACACTATTTATGATAGGTGGTTATAGAGATTTACACACATACCAACTATACCTTTTGCATCTAATTTTCCATTTAACACACACAGACAATATGTATTTGTTTTCCCTCTAGGTAAAATTTCTTTATTTTTGCTCTCAGGTGAAAAAAAAAAATCCTTGAAAACCCCAAGTATTAAAAAAAAAAAAAAAGAGAAGCAATTTAGGAAAGATTAAAAGCAATTGTTCTGTTACCCTTGGCAACAGAATCTAGATGCAGCCAATCAGCAAAGTTGATATATTGTTTTGACACACGTGCACATATTTCTAACATAAATAGCAACAGAGACCTAATAACAGTAGGTTTTAAAGCTGGAAACTGATGTCATTTCAAATGTGTCAATCAAAGAGAACCCATGAAGTGTTTTTTTTCTATCAAGCTGACATTAAGTACATGCTGTACTGGCTTTCTAAGTGATGGTAGACTTTTGTCAGGCCATACAGGAGATGCTAAATCTATAATTACACTCTTGCTTCTTGGGATGTGTCCTTTAGCACATCTCAAAAAGAGAAAAAAACAACTCTAATAAGAAAATAAAATTTGAGTCCTACAGGAAAATTCATCTGTTCACATTATCAAAAAAGTGTGCTTATAATAATGAACAAAATTAGACTGGAATTAGCTTGTTTATCCTTAAAATAGATGCATTTCTTTATTGCCTATGTCTGTTGAATTTATGATCAACTTGTGCCCGTAAATTCTGCTATTTAAATTTTTAAGAGTCTCTCAGAAATTAGCATTTGGATAGAACAATGGGAAAGAACAATAGTATTAGGCTGCCTCAAAGAAAATAAATGGAATAGTTAGGAGTCTAGTCCTGGTGACATTTACTGCTCAGTATAAAAAGGGGTGGCTCACGACTCAAGAGTTTATCCTTGCCTGAATAGCACTAGTAGTAGTATTAGTTAAGGAAGAGAGAAAGAAAAAGAGAAAATGAGAGAGAGAGAGAGAGAGAGAGAGAGAGAGAGAGAGAGAGAGAGAGAGAAGTACTATTTATTTAGTGCTTAAAAGGGGAATTGACCATGCCCAGTGTTTGGCAGGCATTATCTTGTGTAATCTGAGCAGTGGGAATTACTTCTCCCACTGTCAGATGAGGAAGCTGTGTTACTTGCTTAACTTCCCTGGAATGGCTGATGAATGAGTGGCAGCTTTGGGCTGTGAATCCAGGTCCAAAGCTTCGTCTTTCACCCACAGTTCTTGTGGACTCGTCGTGGGTGTCTCCCTTCGCGGCAGGAGCCTCAGGATGCCAGTGACACTTCAGACTGAATATGATCCCTGCTTTGTCCTCCAACAGATGGTTGACCCTAGTAAAACCACACAACTTCTTTGAGTCTCCGCTTCCTAATCAGTGAAGAGAATCTAACCTATTTCCTGGAGCTACTGAAGAAATCATTGAGATATTTGGTAAAACTCATGTGCTTATCCAGGAGCCTAAACAAAATATAGCTTTCTCTTTTTCTTTCTTTTAAAAATCTGTCTCAAACACCGGGTGATACAATGTAATTGTAGATGCTATTAATTTTTGAATAAATGACTCACAGAAATGTAAATTATTAAGATTTAAAATATCTACCTCGTTATTCGAATAAAGGTGCAAGGATCGATCCAGTTCAACCCTTGCTGCACAATAAAATTACCAGGAAAACCTTTAAAATGACTGAATCTTGGCCTTTAAAAGATTTTTGTTTATTCCATCCAGGGAAAGCAAGAGCTCATATATATTTTGCTACTTCTCCTTTTCTTTTATTAAAGTCCAAGTCCCATAACATGAAGATCAACACAATTTTGAAGCAAATAAGTCAGTGGCATTTTGTTTATTCGTAGTGTTGTACAGTCACCTCTACCAAGTTCTAAAACATTCCATCACCCCAAAGGAATGCCCTGCACTGATTAAGCAGGACCTCCCTTTCCCACCCCACTTCCTAGCCCTGACAATCACCAAAATGTGTTCTGTCTCTAAATATTTTACCTATTCTAGATATTGCATATAAATAGAGTCATAGTGCATAGTCGTTTGTGTCTGGTTTCTTTAATTTAGCATAATGTTTTTGAGGTTCATTATGCATCATTATTTCATTCTTTTATGGCTGAATAATATTCCATTTTGTGAACCCACTGTAATTTATCTATTCATCTGTTGATGAACATTTGGATTAGTCCCACATACAGACGTGTGCACATAAATTTGTTTGTGTAAATATTTTCATTTTCTTGGGTATATACCTAGGACCAGAATTTGTAGATTATATGGTAATTCTACGTTTAATTTTTGAAGAACTGCCAGAGTGTTTTCCTCAGAGGCAAACCATTGTACATTCCCACCAGCAATGTACAAGGGTTCCAGTTTTTCTAGATCCTTGTAAAACTTGATTTTCTTTTAAAAATTGATAGATATCCTAGTGGATGTGAAGAGGTAGCTCATTATGGTTTTGATTTTGCATTTCCCTAATAAGGTTGAGTATCTTTTCATGTGCTTATTGGCCACCCGTATATTTTTCTGGAGGAACGTTTGTTTGACTCCTTTCAAGTCACCCATCTACGATAGTTTTCTCGAGACACCCACTTGCTACCGCGGGTGATTCTAATGTGCAAACGCTGAGAGGAATCATTGATGGAAGGGAATGTGAAGAGCAAATAAAGAGGACGCCAGTTGCTCATTGACTTTGCACATTGATGAACAGCGCGATGCATAATGTCATCAAGCAGCGTTTCACAGCCTTCTGCTACACTTGAAGAATTCAGGTGACGTGAACACACTTGAGAATATGTGATCAGCACGTGTCTTGTGAATCTGAAGAGGTACTAAAGAGCAATTTTTTTGAGTTTTATTTTTTATTAATACATGTTTGCAGTATATAGTGACTACATTTCTTGTGGCAAGTTGATACATCTATATAATACATCTTTATTCTTTTTTTTGAAGAATAATTTAAAATGCCTAATTTCATGTTTAATATTTAAATAAAATGTCTTCAAATGCAGACCATATTTCCAAGGAAGGTCAAAAAATTTAAATACTTTACTGCATTTTTCATTATCAGGGTACAGATTTTTTCTCTTCTAAGAAGTCATGACCAAGGAAAATAATAGGCCTGAGCTACTATTGAATTCAGTAGAAAGCTGCAAGTTATTTGTATCTTTGGTCACTGTGGGCTCCTCTGTTTTCCCTCTTTCCTCTTTCTCTCTTCTTTTCTGTCCCTCTTCACCTAATCCTTTCTCTTTTCTTCTCTCTTCTGTAAACCTTGATAGACAGACAAATAGTAGAAGGGCTTATTTGATTCTTATACTCTAGTAAGATGCAGTGTGGTTATTGTCACTTCATTTTAGTGTTGAATTTTTGGAATATTTGTCCTGAAGTTTCCGTGTCAGAGAAATGAAGAAGAAAGAAGAAACCCATAGAAATGCTTGAATGTCTATTATTCACTTTCCAGCACAGAGAAGTGATACTTGTGGTGTAGGGAATGACATTTTCTTTCATGAAAACAGCCCTGTTAGAAGTTTGGGCTTGACTCTCTGTAGCATTGTTGTCAGGAAGTGTTATAAGTTGGCATCTCCAGGTAGCAGCCTGCAGAAGGGAAACAGAAAGGCAAAGCAGGAGTGGACAGAGGAATTGGCAGACTGCTGTAGACTTGACAACATCTTGGCCTACCCAATGGAGAGGTCTGGAGCAAAAGTGGCCCACTGACGATCCATCTTAGCCCTTGTCGTATTGGTTCAGGCCCTTGGATCATAGCCTTGTGCAGTCCTTGGCCAAGGAAACCCAGAATAAGGTGTGACTTTGGCTCCAACACCAAGGATGGTTCTGAAGGAGTCTATTCTAGAATGTGTCTACATACCACATTCCTCCCAGCCATTCCCCTCAAAGGGGCCTTATGCCTATTGAGCAGAGGACATAACCCCTTTCCATGTCAGAGTTCACACGTGCAATTACAGTCAAGAAGAAAGAAAGTGCATGTTAGTTATTTCTGGGCCTCTAATTTCTTTATAAAGGTGGTAGGTTTTTATAATATATGTTGTGGATTTCTCAAAATAACACAATCCTTACATCTCCGGAATTTAGTCCAATATTTAATGTGTATCTTTTAGACTCATCCTTTTGAGAGCTAATTCCAATACCAAAGCTCAGTTAGGATGCAATGCCACTTCATAGATCTGGAGATAATCTGACCTTGGTCCTGGTGGCGCATGCCTGTAATCCCAGCATTTGGGAGGCTAAGACAGGAGGATCACTGCAAACTTGAGACCAGTGTGGGCTACAAAGTGAGTTCAAGAGCCTCCTGAACTATATAGTAAAACCTTGTCTCAAAAAGACAAGACTGAAAAAATAAAGAAAGAAAAATAGAAGCTGAGCAGAGTGCTGATCTGTAGTAGGTGATTGTTGAGGTTTGTTAAATGGATGCATGAATAATTAAATTGTGCATGAATTACAGCAGGACTCTTTTGAATGCTGTTTCAAAAGAGTGGCAGCAGAATTATTAACACCAACATGCCAGAATCAAGCTCTCATTTGAGTTTCTTGAACATTTTCAACTAGGTTTTGAGATTTTGGTTTCAAATATTTGGACCATGGCAAAAAGTCAAATTCAAGATGCATTTTGCTGGAGAGTTTTCCACTTCATTGTAAAATCCTTGCGTATTTTAAGGAAAATTTAACCCATATGCTCCAGTATTTAATTTACACTTAACCATAAAACAGTTGTTTCGTAAGAGTCTAACATGTCCAAGAAGTCTTAGGTGTTTTTCTTCCACTTTTTTTGCTTAGAAGTAGGGAGTCTTGATGAAGGCAACCTAAGAAACTCACCCACCAGACCAGAGACTCTGGGCTAAGAATGGAAGGAACAGACCTGGATGTTCTGGCTGGGGTTTCAAAGTGGAGTAGATGATTTATCCTTTTTCCTGCCTCCCTTCCTGTCCTACAGCCTGTAGTTTTCTATTAGATTGTGCGGAAACTGCCTGTGAGGTTGGTGACCAACTCTTTCCTCAGTCTGTTTAGTGGAGTAAACTTTGTGGCAGTCACCACAGCTGTGCACCGTGGCCTGGTGTTCTGTCATGTTGGGGGGGCATCTGGTCCCCACGGTGCTAAGCAAGGATCAGGTCCGTCCGGGGGCCCAGTACAGTCCAGTACTGTGAACGTGAAAGAAGTGTAGTGCTGGTTCCTGGGTTAATGAATTTCCAAGGAGCCTGCTCTGAGGTACAGTTACTTATTTCTAGAATGTCCTGAGACAGGAAGAAAAACTGGGAGACATAGCTTGCTAAAGATTAAGATAGTATTAAATGTGTGGAGAGGAGGAGATGAAGTATAATTACCAGGTCTTTCTAGAAAGCTATCTGAATGGCACTACAGATTCCTACCAAGTGATGGTGAGTTTTCTTCATCAATGTAAAAGGGAGAGGGGCAAGCGAAGCCATTGTAAAATGTTCATAGTTGAATTTAGCATAAAAATTAGAAATTGGCTGGGCATTTTCTTATACCAACTGCTTTCCCTTGAGTGTAATAGCTTCCAAACACTCAGCCAAAGTCAGTCCGTGGCAGGGCTGTCGTCAGTTCTCCCCTCTTCCAGAGATAGATGTGCACTCTTCATTTTCTTCCCTTGGATTTTAGAGACAGTTTGAACAGCCCTATGCTTGACCCGGGGTGCTGCTTGGTAGTCCTTTTCTGTTCAGGGAGCAGATACGGTTTGGCCATGTTGGGAGTGGTGACATAGGGATGGCTGTGGGGAGACAAAAAAAGTTTCCCATTGCAAGTGGCCCAGTTGGGCTGTTCACACTCCCCGTCGTGATCCTAGAATCTGAGACCAGATGGGTGGGGAGGTTCTCAGTGGCGAGAACATAGCTGTTTGCCCACACCAACTGTAAAGTGACAAATACAGTAATAATTTGGGGGTTCAACCAATGTATGCCATACACATGGACTATCAATTGCACTGAACTTGCACTGAGAATGAAACTGTGATGGGGAATCCTTGTATTGTTTATTTCTTCTTTTTCTGCAAGACTTTCCATTTTCTGAGGGAGGTATTGTGGGGGGTAGTTTGGCAAGCAGATTCCGGTCCCCACTTACCTAGCTGGCACAAAGTCAGGGATGATGTGGCCAGAGGGAGAAATCTTCAGCTTCAGAAGTGGAGGTACCCTGAGGGCAATGCAAAAGATGGAAAGAGCTCCAAGTTCATCTTGTTATCTTGTTCATCTTCATTAAGAGGAAGAAGAGGAGGAAAGAGAAGAAGGAGGAGAAGGAGGAAAGGAGGAAGAAAAGAGAAAGAAAGTGAGGGAGAGACTTATGTCTATAAAGGGTGAATAACAGAGCGAGCCCTGGGAATCAGACCAGAGTATTCACCTTCATTTTCCCCAACTTTGGGTGCTGCCTTCTATAGTGAAGAGAATAGACAATGTGTAACAGATTAGAGGGGACTGGTAGAGGTTTTGTCATGATGGGGGCGTTAAAGTCAAAAATATGTAAGTTCTTTATCTACTAACAGACAATCCACAGATTGTGTGTCCCTCTAGAAAGTCCCTGGAAATATCAATTGATAGTCCAGGTGCAAGGCACTGAATCCTTTTGGAAGATTCGGTGAAGATTTGAATATGTCTACAGCCCAGAGAATCTTATGGAACCAATCAGAAATGCGTATGTACAGGAGACACCAATGACCTTCACACATATTTTTAGAATGAATGAGACTTCAGTCTGAGTTCCTGTTTAACATTATTTTTACAGGCAAAATCTGGGTCAGGAATAAATTCTTTCTCATATTTCATTCAACAGATGTTCATATAATTGAGGGTAGGGAAGTCGAGCTCTGTAAATCAGTGAACCTTTACTTGGAGTATCTCAAGATTTACTAATAAGCAGAATAAATGCAGAAGAGTTAGTGAGACATGTCATCATGTGACTATTGTGATAACCAGAAAGGGGGGATGAATGAGTGGCCTCTGTCAGAAGGTGGGCAAGCAGCAAGTATTGAATAGTAATGAAAGAGTGACTACTATTTGGGGGTTCTTTCTTTAATGTATAAAAGAGTTTGTCTATCGAAAACATTGGGAATCACCTGTCATTTCTCAAGTATCTGCTGGCTTGATCAATCACTAGTGCCAGTGAACTCTGGAGATGCCGTCTATGGATTATCCTTTATGAACTGTCCTCCATTTAGCCAGCTGGTCACATTGTCCTGAATATTTTGCTGAAACATCTTTATGTATTAATCTGACAACAAAGTTATTCTACAACTTCAACATTTGCATTGCACAGTAAGTCTTCTCAACTTACATAACAGAAGTAAATAATCAAAAGACAAATTTTAATGGCCAGACAAGATAGCTCCCTTTACAAAGACTTTTTAATTTCCCAACAAACCTTTGACCTGTTGAGATCAGAGCTTACCCAATGGCTTTAGCCCTGGTTATTCTTTCGGAAAATATACTTTCTTGGAAAGTTGTCCTGTAATTATCAGTGTATAAAAGTCACCCCACATAGGCCCATATATTGTATAAGGTTTCTGTTAATTCTTCTATAAAGAAAAGGCATGGAGGAAATAAGAAAGTTTCACAAGTTGTTTTGAATTCTGGCCTTATCCACAAACAGTTTTTTTTCATTTGATTCTCTTTCTCTTTCTAATCCGTGTGTCTTTTCTTTTGTGCTCCACAGCTGGCACATTTTTTCTCTTTCCCTCCTGACTTGATAGCTGTTGCTTCCTTAAAAAAGAGGCTCCAGGGTTGCCGTCCTAGTGGTTTTTCCTGATCGATCCTGTGAGTGCCCCTCACTTCAATTTTGCTCCAATCCTTTAAACACACTTGTGTACTTAAGTGCATGGTAAATGTTTTCTTTTAATTTCAGGTGCATGGGTTTTATATTCCAGAAGCACATAATGAAGTACTTATTAGAGTTACACTTACTCAAAAAAATGTTATTCTTGAAAACCCCTAGAATGTGGACTTTGTGGAGGCAGGGATCTTTGTTTTGTTTATTGATGTTCTAGAATTCCTGGGATATAGTAAGTGCTCAATAAATATTGGTTGAATAAACGAATATCCACAGTTCAATGATGTCACTAATTTTAATGGTTCTCAAAGCTAATTCCCCAGCACAATATCTCTGAGGCTATAAAAATCTCAGGTAATCTTTAGATACTTTATCTTCCCATTCATTTGATGAAATTGTAATAATCAGGTGACCAAGTTCCTGGGAAGTTTCCTGCTCTTTGTCCAGAACCTTCATGGAAAATTCCTCCAAACTAATATTCTATGCACAGATCTCTGAACTGCTGAAGCGCTGGGAGACAGAGCGGAGTAGCTTTCATTTCTGACCTGCATTAAGATGATCAGCATCCACCGGCACAGCTGCACGCTACACATTTTAAGTCACAGCTTTGAAATGAAATCATTGGCTGCATCGCCAGCCTTTATTATCTGAAAAACTATAGACTGAATTTGGCTTTTATTCTGGCTTGATGCTTTTGAAAGGAGGACAAGCAAAGATCAATCCTTATGATTAAAAGAAATTGCAAAATTATGGCCTGTAAAATAGCATTTTTTTTTCCATGCAGAGATGCAAAGGCCTCAAAAGGTGGAAGGTAGTATTTGCTGAGCATGCAATTCCTTAGGAAATATTTGGTCCTGAAATGGCTAAGAATTAACACCTGTAAAATTCCTCCTGCCTTCAATCCCCATAACTAATTTCTCAACTTATGATTGTGTTTGAATTAACTGAAATCAACCACAAGGCAACTGCTTGTCAGGAATGCTCTATCTCTCTGAGAAGGAAAGTATTAAATTAGTCAGATGACAGGAAAGAATGGGAGCAACACACCACGGACCCAGTCACCTGAAATCTGTAAAACATGTCAGTTACTTAGGGGATTCTCGGCAAAGACAAGAGAGGGGCAGAGGGGGAAGTCTTCAGGTTGCATTTCTGGGCGGAGTCCCCTCTACCCTAAACCCAACACTCTGAGAACTGAAACTTGGCCCCTTTGCAAGATTAGGCTTCCCAAATTAGCTGTCTTTGGTGACAGCAAAAATACCCGCCTGTCCCCTTAAGCAAGACTCTCCACCTGAGTGAGAAGAAACGAGAGGCATGGCCCAAGCCCAGAACAGGTGTTTAACGGGGAAGGCGAAAGGCAGCAGGCCGCCACATGCAGAACCTTTGAGTTCATTGCTGTAGGGATTTGGCTGCATGAGAAGCTGTTATTACTGTTAAGCAAAATTAAAGGCACATTCTATAATACTGGCACAGGGGCATGGTTGCTGGCTCACTTGAAAATCCTAAGTTTTGTTGCATTTTTGGAACGTGGGCATCTTTTATTGCTGTCAAAACCTGTGGTGTGAAGTGATGTTTAAGTTTCAGGTTGTCAAGATGTTTCCAAATGTATTGTTGTTATTCTTACCTTTTAAAAATATATGCCTAAATATACACTCTATTAGTGCTGTTCTAAGTAACACATAGAACGTTGGAGACAACCTCTCAGTTAGGGTCCTATTTTATGCACAAATTTCCTTTGTCGTGTGAACGGGTGAGGATCATTATGATCATCTGTGTGATAGAACAGAAAGTTGAGCCATCATGGAAAAATGATTTCCTGTTTCTTTTGCTGAAAGCTTTGTCCTGGGAAACATATATTGTACCTTTAAAAAGGTAATCTTTGTCCAAAAACAACCTACAAAATCACAGAAGAGGGGCTGTGATGTTTCTCCCTTTGATTTAAATTGGTTCCCCGTGATATTAATTCTTGCTGCCCCTTTGTGGTTTTCCTGTATGCATTTAGGACAACGTGGCTGCACCTGTTAGTGGGTGTGACTGTTTATTTGCGGAGCCCCTGTGCCCTGGACTGGCGCAGGTGGGTGTGAGTCTCCTGTATTCCTGCACATTTGGGGTGGCCGATGTGTTTCTCTTCTAGGAATAAATACTTAAAGAGTAAACATAAGCAATAAATTCCTATTTGAAAATATTAAAGAGGAGATCTATTGAAAGAGTCGGGGAGAATTACTCTAGGGAAAGCAATAAAAATCCCCTATGGCTTGAGTTGATTACAATTGTTTGAACAAATGTAACAGTATCTTTTCATGTTCTCTTTTGACTGCACCACTGTATAAGGAATAAGGACTAAGAATAGGGGATAGACATGGGCAGCAGCTGGCATTTCTTAAGGATTCATGAGCAGGGTGCTTGTGGCTGTCTCATGAGGAGTTATTATCTAGGGCTTCATCCACACGGGCTTTGCGTGTCCTGAAAAGTCCCAAAGTTGGGCACAGACTTGGAGTGAACTTAAGGAAGCATTTTACTATCTTACTTGAGTGTAACAAGACATCTTTCTGGATGGCGCGGAGCTTTAATGAGGTAAGGGACTAGGAGTAGATGAGGTCCATACCCAGGTCTTCCCTGTGTTGACAGTGCAGCCTTGGCAAAGCCACTTAGCCACTTTGGGCCACAGTTCTCAACCTCAAATTAGAAAAAGAAACTTCTCAGACCTAAAAAATCTGTGGGATTTTTTTTTTTTTGTCCTTCATGTCTTGCTTTGAGGATGTTATGCATCCTTTGCAGCAAAAGATTTTCTACATTTTTAACATTTGTACAGTTCAGTTTTACTGTTTTAATAAAAGTTCTGCATCCTGAGGAAAAAATAATCTGTATTTCTTTCTGTAGTAAACCTGAACAAGCCGAGCTGTAAGGACCAAGAGGCTGTAACAAAGGTTCAGGAGTCTCCCCTTGAGATTTCTTATTTAAATGCAAACCAAATGCATGGAAAGGCAGAGCCTCGCCAACCCACAGGAAGTACAGCAGTGATGGAAATTCCGTTTGTCCATAGACACACCATGGGTTAGTCTCCTTGTCCAAACCCACTGCTCTTCTTATTGGCCCATAAGCATCTACTTCCAAATGCATGGAAAAGAGCGAGATGTCTGTGATGTTTAGATGTTATTAGTGGTAGCTCTGCTTTGACCCCTCTTAGGAGAAGTAATTCTGGAAACTTTGATACAACAGGGTATCAGGTATTGGTGGCTAGAATGGATTGGGTCTGGGAAACTGGTCAAGAACCTGGGAAGGACCACAGATCAAACAGGCTGTCAGCAGAACCCAACCCAGAAAGACAATGACAGAACAGTGTGCACATTGTGGGTTGGTTAGGCAGAAGGCTGCTATTCCATTCATTCATTAAATACCTCCCAAGTGGAATTCGGGTCATTGTGGCCTCTACATCAAACTCTATATCTACTTAAATGGTTGTGTTGTAATGACTTATATATCACAGGGACTGGTTCCTCTCTGTTTCCCTTTACTCATTTCCTGCCTCTGGCCTGACATATCATTGGTCACTGTCTACATTACTAGCTGAGCACTCATAGTTATTATTGTAAGAATAATGCAAACCACTGCTTTTGTCATGAATTTTAAATTGCCCCCCCCAAACCATTTTATGGAAAATACTTAGGGAAAATGGGATATGGTTAGTGACATATTGTTTGATCTTACTAAAAAGTGTACTTTTAGTGGACACAGCAACTTAGACTCTAACTCCTCAGGAAATACCGATAAGAGGGTCTCCTTTTCAATAATGTGTTCATAGGAGGATTTTCAGAGATGTACACTGGAACTGACTTAGGTCAGTCTGAAAACTTAAGCTCTTTACTGTGTACTTTTCTGAAATCCAAGATACAGGCTTATTCTGTTACTTGGCATGTGGGTAATGTAAAGGATCTCATCACGTGCTTTTACAACCTACTAACTATCCTGAAACCTACAAATCTAGCCATCTCTTCTTGTTGCTCTTCATTTTTATAGTTTTGCTACATGTAACAAAATTATTTCCAGTACAATGTCAACCTTCTCAGGGATCCATGTGTTTAAAATAAAAGGAATTGGGAGCAAGCTTAACATCTTCCTCTTAAAAGTAGCATGAATTCTTAAAATAACAAAACTGTATGATCCTTAAGAATACATCTGAGTAGATCTATAGGGGCCTTTTTAAAATTTCTGTTTATAAAATCATTTATATAGACACCTCTCTAATAAACATTTTATGTGTGCCTTTGGATTTTTTCCCCCAAGAAACCCTGTTCATAGGGACACTGCTGTTGAAGGTAAATAATGACACAATTTTGGCCTTTATGATTCCAAACACCAGTAATGTCCTTTCCTGGGCCTTTTCACGATCTGTCTAATCCTCTGTCGCCCTTACCATCTTAGGCTAGTTGCTGTTCGTGTCCACAAGCGATGAGCAGCAATACCATTATAGGATTCCCTAACAAAAGACTTTCGCGATCATTTTCTAGCATCTTGGAGATTGACAAGGTCCCCTCCTGTTTCCCAAGCCCATTTCCCCCCTTATTCCTGGTGATTTCTTTTCTTATACACCAGAAAGAAAGCACCTCGCTGAGTGGTGACCTCTCTCGCTACATGGATACCTACTAGAAACAACAAACCTCACGTGTTAAAACTGCCCCTTGATGTGTTGGGATTGGTGTGATGGTTCCTGTTTGATATACTGGGCTGCTTGGAGCTGCCTTTAAAAAATCAATCCATATTAAAAATAAAAGTTCCTTTTGAAAATTACTCTTCATATTTCTTTTGGGGGGATTGTGCCATAAACCAGCTAAAAGTGCTGAAAAGTGTCATATAATGAAACCACCAGGACTCTAGCAGGCGAAAAGGTCTTGAGTAATTACAATACTTTTCACTTTCCAATTGATGTTCACTTTATCTGTGAGGCCTATTTTTTTTTTTTTATTGAGAAGACTGCAAACTTCTAAAAGATTTTCAGGGCATCAATTTTAATCTTTTGTGAAGTTTCTTTCAAATTGATAAGTATATATATATTTTTGTTTTCAAAATGTGTAGAAAATAATTACCTCTATTTACAAGGGGGAATAACTATTCATTCACCATTAATGACAATTTCCCTAATATGTTATCCTCTATTCTTTTGCCAGATTTTCTGTTTCTTTTTGTGTATATGATAAATCATACATACTAACAGATAACTTTAAAAAAGAGAGTAGTTTTTAGAAAAGCAATACAATAAGGAGAATTTTTGTAAATAATCTTTGCCAGTTTTGATTGAAGAGAATTCCTTGTTACATGTGTTTCTTGAGCACAATTTTTTATCCTCTGTACATAGTCATGTGCGTGTTTACATGCAGAGTCTACATACGAATATGTACACTGTTCAGTTTTTTAAAAATGTATTTGATAAGGTCCCTACTCATGTGAAGAACATTATCAAGCATAGTTTTTGAAATGCTAGGTTCAAACATGAGCCTGCCAGGTGTGGCGGCTCCTGCCGCGTTGATGAGGTGGCCCCGGCATGCAGCCAAGTGAGAAGGGGAACTAATGGCGAGCAGCTGTGTTGGTTTAATGGCCTGCGAAAGGATCAAACTTGAGCGAGGTTGTTGCAATGTTCTAACCACAGATAAGAGTTTGGTTAGTTTTTCTTTCACAACTCAGGTAATACATGGGAACATGAATACCACTCCTCATGTAGATTCAAAGGATTAAGAGAAATTTAGGGTAGGATTTGGAGAGTGTAGAAAAGCACATGTTCAACCTTTACTTGGATGAAGGAATGTTCCTATCAGCCAAAAGAATCAAGTTAAAACAAAATGAAACAGATTAAAAAAATTTGGTAAAGATTATTTACAAAAATTCTCCTTATTGTATTGCTTTCTAAAAACTACTCTTTTTCACAGTTATTCATTGGTATCTACGATTTACTATATATACAAAAAGAAACAGAAAATCTGGCAAAAGGATAGAGGATAGTTGCAGAGATCAGTCAATTGTTTCTCCAATTTATGTCTGCACTTAGGTGGTACGCAAGTCTCAACTTCTCCATCTGGCTCAAGGCCCTCCCTAAGCCAAAGTCCATGTCCTGACTCAGCTCTTTGAGTTCTCTGCCTGATCCAGTTAGGTCAAATGCCAAGTTGCCAAACTGCATTCATTCTGCATCTTTGTAGAGTATCTTGCTGCACCCAAATGCCACAATCTTTGCAAAGAGAACTTCCCAGGCCAGAGATGGTGGTGCAAAGTGCATAGCTCAGTAAATGAGATCTGGGCCTGAGTTGGGGATCATCTATTTATTTACTATAGGGCATTTAGGCTGTTTGATTCCTTTGAATCTAGGATAATGGTGATTGCTTCTGTTTTAGTAATTGGAAACTGTATTGACGCTAGCTGTCAAGTATTGAGAGTTTGCTACACATCAATAATTGAATCTTTACCATAACCAAGGGTGGATATTTTAATGTACATTTTTCAGACAAGTAAAATCAGATCAGAGAGATTAAGAAAATTACCTTAGGTCACAGAGCTAGAAATCGGCAGAGATAGGACTCAAATCCAAAGAGGCTTTCTTTCTTTTAATAATTTCACAGCCAAAATAGTTTTTGCTAACTGTTATTATTTCTCCACTTTACCTTACAGAGTTATAGTGAAAATTATAAGTGATGTATGTAAATTACTTAGAGAATTGTAGGCATTTAATAAGGCTTTTATTGTTCATTTATCTCAGCTTGGTTATCTTTTCATATTCATTTTTCTATAATACATATTTTGGCATTAGCATCAGTTCCATTAATATTTTGTAATTAGCTCATGGGAGTATCTTTCATTTATGTAAAGCTGGCTTTACTCCTGATTTTGGAGAAGCACTTTCTAAAATTTCCATGGTTTTTCTTAGGGCATGGTGCAATACATTTTTAGGTTTTAATTAACGTAGTTCTTAAAAACGCAAAGTCATCCCTAGGCTGAGAATACTTGGAGTTGAATGTATTCATTCAAATTAAACTTCATTAAGTATCCAGTAGGGGTGTCAGGAACAATTTTAGGCAATATACACTTGAGATAAAAAAGAAAGTCTCCTTTCAGTCTGATAATTCTCGTTCAATGTGAGGACAGGAGCCAATTGCTCTCTGATACAGTAGCCTTTCATCCCATGTGGCTAGTGAGTACTTGAGATGCAGCTAGTTTATGTTAGGATGCACTGGCAGTGTAAGGCACACACTAGATTTCCAAGTCTCATATGAGAACATAAATACAAAATATCTCATTAATAATTTCTGTAATGATTACATATGGTAATGAGAATATTGTGTGTATATTGGATTAAATGAAATGTATTTTAAAAATAAATTTCATCTGTTTCTCTTAATGTGACTACTAGAAAATGTAATATCCCACAAATGGTTCACCTTGTAGCTCACATTATATTTTTATTGGGCAGCACTGAGCTAGAGTAATTGGGGAGTGTTTTGGAGGAGAGCTAGAAATTATCATTTGTATGTATTTCATTTTACAAGAATTGGAGCATGCTGCTAATAACTGGTTTATGACCATGTTTTTCCCACTCAGTAATAAAGAATGTCATTCCACAGCTACGTGGAGCTTCATGATTTAACCTGGGCCTGTGACCAGTTGTGAATTTGAATAGCCACAGAGTAGGATTAAAACTACATTTTTGTCCATTTTCTGCTGCTATAACAGAATATTACAGACTTAGTAATATATAAAGAAATTTAATTTTTACAGTGGTGAAGGCTCAGAAGTACAGAATCAAGGTGGTGGCATCTGACAAATGCTTTCTTTCTGCAGCATAATGTAATGGAGGGCATCACACTGTGATGGCGTGTGGGACAAACAGCTGATTTTTATACCAAAGCCACTCCTGCAATAACTAACTCGCTCCTGTAATAAGCCCCTACAACTTATTGCTTCTTAAATGTCCCACCTCTTCATACGGTCAGAGTGAAAATTAAATTCCAACTTGAATTTTGGAGGAGACATTTGCACCATACCAAGCCATGAGAGTAGAATGTAGAATTGTCACAGCTAGAGGGTAAGTATTAGTAGTAGTATGGCACTAGAAACTGAACCCAGGCCCCTGAGCATGCTAAGTACATACTGTCACTGAGCTATGTCCTCATTCTACCAGATTTTAGATGTAACAAACTAATAATTTTTAATGGAAAAACACAGGATTACTCACATTTTATTTAAGCATTAACAGAACAAATATCACTGCTACTTCTACCACGATCTCTTATAACCACCATTTCATAAAATAAGAGCATTTTAAAAATTTAAAAGGGGCCAGGAGTTAGGCTCCAGTGGCTCAGATGCCTGCCTGATAATTGCAAGGTCATGAGTTTGATCTCCAGTACAAAAAACCAACAAACAAAAAACAGATTTGGATCAGGGTATAGCTCAGTGGTACAGTGCCTGCCTGTCAAGCACGAAGTCCTGAGTTTGATTCCTGGTATGAAAAAAATAAAAAAAAAATTAAAAATCTGAAAAGAAAGATAATTTTATTTTTATTATTTTTAAAAAGAATCTCACTTCATCGTCCATGTTTTTCAGATTTTACCAGGGGGTGTTGAAAACAGGGACCCAGACGGGCTCTGGGCTGGGGCGGTACTGGAAATGTGCAGGAGGAACTGGGTGCAGGCGAAGTCAGCCGCCTGAGAATGACTAGGTTGGGATTTCTGGACTGCTCTCCAAGAGCTCACTGCACCGCACAGAAGTGCCAGCCCCTGTCGCTGTGGTCCTGGTTGGTGTAACAGCCTTCACCGCTGGAACACTTTATCATGCCAGATCTGGGGCAGGCTCGTTTTTGGATTATTTATCATTCAACTCCAGAGATGAATGGCTGTTTGTTGTTGTTTCTGTCTTGGTTGCTCTGTAAGGGTGGAAAGCACTCAGTGAGCTCCAAATCCTCTTTCAGGAGAGTCCTTGGCCTTCAAGGTGCTGGCCCCGGTGCACTGCCTTTGTATTTTGGAGCTGGCTGATGGGATCGACATGCCGCATTGGCTGTCACTATGTCAACTCTGTTTTGTATACAGTTGGCATCTTCTTGCTCTGCTTCCCTCCACCAGCCAAATAATTCCAAGCTCCCCTTGCAAATACAATTCTTCTATGGCTTGATGCTTCACAAATTTGGAGGTTCCCTAGAGATTATAGGATTAAGTAGGAATGATACACACTTGGTTATTCATTTCCTAATATGTATACTACATTGGCAAATCATTCCTATTTCTTGATTAGTAAATGGTACATATTTTGAAGTGGTTTTAGTTTCTCTATAGAAAAACAAGCTGCAAATATTTTTGTCAAGATACGTACTGTTGTTGTGTTGACTGTGTTTTCAATAGCACTGATATCTCTTGACTTTGAATTAAACAGCAAAAGCATCACAGGTTAAGTATCAGTCTCCACAGTGTTAAAATGAAAGTTAAGTGAAAAATTAAGGATTGGAAAAAGAGGGAGAGTTGAAATGGGGCATTGTATCGATGCTGGTGAAGGTGCCACGCCAAAGCACATGTACGAGAATAGAAATAAAAACTGTCACTGTTACTTTTACTAATTATAAGATATATGCTTGTTTTTACATTTCCTTTTTTAAAGTGATATTTTGAATCCATTTGAGATCACTGATTTCTCACAGGAGATTGCTGTTCAATTGCACATTAACTATAATAAATGTTAAATGATGCCAACGTTTTTAATCTTTCCCCATTTGGAAAACAGAAGTTCTAGTTCCCATTTTTCCATAACTGTTTTTTAATTGATGAAGGAAATTTTTCTTTTATCCCAGGGTTACTAACCTTCCTCAGCCTTTTGTGTATTCCCCAATCAAAAGGTTTTTGATTATCTAAAGAAATGACACCCACTGGTTTGCCTTTATAGATCATTTTGTTACCTCTTTCAAAGCATCTTAACAGGTTGGGGAGCCCAGATTTACCCCAACAAAAGCCAGGCTGGTCGCTCTCTTTTGTAACCTCCGCCTCTAAGCAATTTATAACTTTCTCTTCAGTGCACGGCTGAATTGGTTATACTGGGATCCAAGAGCAGCTGTGGGGGGTCCTGGATTGTTTTCAGGGGTCATCAGAGGATCTTTCTAGAAAATTATGGCAGCACTGAAATAGTGCTCAGAAGGGTAAAGAGAGAAACTTTTTTTTTCTCAATTCCCATTGATTTCTATTTTTACTTAATCATTTTAATTATTTTCAACTGCCAGAAGTGTGGATTCCTCCTGAGTTCTCTTAGATTGAGCATAGTGGAAACTCAAGTAGAGATTAAAGTATAGGGAGATTATTGAGGGGAAAGAGAGGGAGACTTTGGGGCATAACCTTGGAAAGGAGAAAAAAAGGAACTTTTAGAATTTTAGATTCTAAAGGTAGTTTTGGTTTAATTTTTGTTAGAAATTTAGAATTTAAAATTATGGCAATCATTAGATGGGATGAAGGCAAAACTCATGCTATTGATGATTACAAAAAGGAGTGCTGTATAGCAATTCATTCCTTCCTTTTTCCTTTTTATTCTACTGCACAAGTGACAAATGAATGCTTTCTCTTTATAAATGTTAAACAAAATGTATAGAGTGAAAGTGTCTCTTTAGCAACCGTTCCTTTTCTTAAAGGCCATTATTCTTCTAGCTATACCCTTCCAGTCCTTTTTCTATTAATTTATGTGTTCACATATATAATGCAAATATACAAAATATTATTTTTATTAATTAATAAATTTGTGTATTTCTCGCAGTATGCACTACCTCATGCAGACCAGGAAGTATATTTTAAAATTTTTATAGAATGGGATCCATGTTATGTAAATTAAGTTTATGACTTGCTTTTTCACTTTGTAGGTGTCTAGGAACTTTCTGTATGTTCATACATGTAGATTATTGTATTCTTTGGAGTGGCCACACACTGTTTCATAATATAGTTATACCAAAATCTATGCACCTAATGCCTTCTTGATAGAAATTTTCTGTTTCTAAATTGTTGTTATAATGAACAATAGCGCCTAAATCTCTGGATGTACATGCAGAAGAACTTAGAGGTGGAGTAGTTGGCCTCATTGATTCTCAACTATTACCAACACAGTGAAGATCAGCCCCTCACTAGGCTGCTCGCCTCCGTCACCCACTACCCAAACAACATATAGGTGCTTATTTCTGAAATGCAAATCGTGTTGATCACCTGCTTAAAACTATTTGACAGCTTTCTCTTGCTGTTGGGTAACAACCTGGCTCCTTGATAGGACTTGTCAAATCCTGTCTCTGGCCCTAGTTTATGCTTCAGATGGATTTTTCATGGTTTTTATGCTCCAGACAAATGGAGTTACTTCTGAAATCTTCAGCTGTTTTTTCACATATATCAGCATCCATACAGTTTCTTCTGTTGCCCCCCCTCCACTCCCAAATGTACTCCTCTTTAAGTCTTAGCTTGAAAGTAATTTTTTCCAGGATGCTTTTCCTAAACTGCTCCAGTCTCCCACCTGCATACCATGCCAGGGCGTAAACATGAACCTCTGGTGAGATGCTCCTGCACATATTCCTTCATCAGGCTCAAGTTTCCACATCGTGGCTGCTGCAATTTGGGTGAATCCTCTACCAATGTCCTGTAGTTTTCCACCCATTACACCATTTGGTGATCATTAATGTTTATGACGCTCACACCAGGCATCCTAAGATTCTTCAATGTCTCTTAAACTCTAAAGAACATCAAATGATGTCACCGAGCCCAGCATGGCGCACAGTATTAGAAAAGGGATTTCTCTGAAATGGGCCCTCTCTAGTGGGAAGGCTGTGTGTGGCAGTGGTGGGGAGGGTAGAGATGGGTCACTCTCTACTTAAAGAGATGTCTCAATAATCCAACCCCAGCCTGTCATCTGGAAATTCTAGTAAAAGTGTAAGTCGATGCACACTCCCGAATCATAGTGCTGAAAGGGCCCTTGAAAACCTTCTAGTTTTTTGCTCCTCAAAATATGATTTCATGGACCAGTGGTCCCACCTTGCTGTGAGCCTATTAAAAACGTCTCAGCCCTGACTAACCAAGTCAGAATCTGCGTTCTGTATGTGCCCTGATGACTTGCTTATCCATGCAAGTGTGAGAAACACTGCCCTTGTTCTTACATATTAAAGTCATTTTGCAAACTTTAAACAAGGGATTCTGTCAGTATAGGGAGAACCAGACAGGGTGTTGCTGTTGCCTTTTAACTTCCCAAGTGATATTGAAGTGTACAAGCCAGGGCTGAGACTCCCTGTCTTGGGACTGTCCCTTATGTGGCACAGATTAGTACGCTGTAGACAGAAATTCAGTGTCTGCATTGTGTTAAGACTCTTTCTCTAGTCCTGCAGGCTTTCCTCCTGCAAATCTTCCAGGGACCACTGAACAACCTTAGAAGGGATATTCCAATACCCACATTTCATTTCTCAGAGGCAAGAAGGAATCGTCTACAATGAGGACAATAAATAAGCTGCAAAAAGTTTCCTTGGCATTATCTCTGTCCCTGTACTTCTCTTCACCAGGCATTCTTCACGTGAGACCCTTGTCTAACTTGGAGTTTGAGATCCAATCACCCATCTAGGAGCTTCCAGCTTAATCCTTTGGCAAGGAAGATGTGCTGTGTCCTCCTTTAAGGGAATTTGAAGCAAACCTTGAGGACGCAGCCTCCTGAAAGTACTCCTTTCTGAGAAGACCACCTTTTCTAAATTCCAAAGAAAGGCCCACACACTCAGGAAACGTAACTGAAACCCCAGATAATTTGGCACCTGTGTTTGAAACTAGCAAGTTCGCTGCTGGGTTTTGGTTTCTAAAGAAAAGTCTTGCCTGGGCTCTTATTTACTCCTCAGATGCTGCTGTTCTCAGCAATTGGAGAGCAGCCCCCACCTCGGTGCAGGTGAGAATGTTTGCTGCTCGGCAAGCTGGTAATCCTAGGTGGAGAGCTAAGTGCTTAGCGCGCTAGCTGGGAGGGTCTCAGTGCCTTTCCTTTGGAATGTGATATTATCACTAGATTAAGAGGCTAGACACCTGGTGAGGAAATATTAGCCTTATTCTGTCTGGGCGTTTTTGATGTCTTCCTGGATTATTGCTGGTTGGAGAGTTTTCTGTTCTATTAAAGATTATATGACCCAGAGCACCACAGAAATAAACATAAAAGAACAGAGGAATGTCCCCATGGAAAAGTATCTCTTAAATAAAAGGAATACTTAGATTGATGGCTTTTTTCAATTGTTTTCAAAATTTATATTGATTAACTAGAAAACCTTCATGTTTAAATGGAAACATCATAGGGTCAGACCAACAATCATTTTAAATTGTTTACTTGGATTCAGTTTACCCTCCAGGTAAAGAGATAAATGTTTCCATTCCTATTGCCACAAAAGTGGCAAACTTTACCATGTAGTCTCAAGGGCAATTACTGAAAGCTCTCGAGTAGATACAAATAATAATAATAATGATAATAGTGTAGTTGTGCACAGAGAGAATGTTATGTTGTTCCACAGTGACTTCCACAGGAAATGCAATACTGGAATGAAATTAGCCAAGTTCAAGAAGTTAAAGCAAGGCCACAGGGATGACTGCGGGAAAAACAGACAATCCCTCTCCAATACTCACAGAAGTCTCGGAGGTTTCTGGTCTCTGATCTTCAGGGAAGACTTCATATTCTCTAACTCAACCTTTTTGATACATCATCTCTCATTTAAAAACTTCAGTTCAGAGAAAAATAATTGGCTAGAACTGTGAAAGATTCTCCTGTGTGTGCTTCAATACTTAACAATTTCTTTGAAGAATTGTTATGGAATCTTTTTCTAAAGCTCCTGCATAACTTCATGGAGAAGTCAAAACCTAAACAGACAAAAAAAAAAAAAAAGAAATGTAGTATATAAAATTTCTCAAATTTAAGAAAAAAATCAATGGGGGTGGTTGGCATTTGTTGTCCTTTGATTTTTTTTTTAAATGAAACATGAAAACCTTAAAGAAAATACAATATTACTAATAAGAAAGTACCTTCTGTTTAATCTTCTAAACATTTACTATACTTGCTTTAAAAATTTTAAAGGAATACAAATACAGGTAAAATCTATGATATACCTCTCTACTTTTGCATTCACTACACTAGTGATAATGTTGTTTTTATTATATATGTTTGTACTAGTAATCTCTAGATGATATTGTGTGGTATAATTTTAAAATTTATGTACCTGGTAATACATATATAGAATACATTATGCAAATGTTATTTCTTTTGCTGTAAGTTGCATTTGTGAGTTTTTTCCTATGTTGATTCACATAGGTCTAGTTAATTCATTTTACTTCATCGGTTGTATGACTAGGACATGACCTATTGATTCCTTTGTTAATGATGGGTAAGTCTGTGATTTGGAATTGTTAATCACAATGTTCTTTAGGTCACTTTAGAATCTTTTATACGTTTCTTTGTGTGCTAAGTCATGAAAGTTCCTATAGCTATAGACTAAGGACTAGAATTGCTTGACTAAAGGTAGGCAGATCTTTAACATTACTAGCTGTTGCCAAAATAGCAGGACTTTCAAAATCCAGAAGATATGTATTATAATTTTGGGTTCCAATGATGTAATATTAAGCCTTTAAATGAGCCTGATAATACAGTGTGGATTTGTATTCCATGGCCAACATCTGGGATATGCTCAGCTTTCTAATATAGACATCCAACAGGGAGATTATATGTGACATGTTATGCCTTTGTAGGCTAGTATATATTCTCTCCCTTTCTCCATCCCATTTTTTTCATAGTAGCAATAACGAAATAGCAGAACTCACCTGGATATAACATTATCACCTTTAAAATGACAATCACTAATGAATTGGAATTATAGGCAAGAGGCATGGGGGTTAAATTAAAAATAAGCATCAACGAAAGGATTTAGTTAAAAACAATAAAATGCATTTGAGAGCAGGGTTGAGAGAAAAGTATACATTTAAAAACTAAGTTCTGGCCTTAATTATAGGGAGGTGACTAATATTAGTATATTAATTAAATAAAATGAATTTTCTTTAGTCAACCCCCCTGATACTTTCAGACAGCTGAATTGAAGAAAGAGACCCAGAGGACTTTTCAAATTACAATAAATTTTCTCAACTTACAAAGAAACAAGAAATTATATATATATATATATATATATATATATATAATGACTCAGTAATTATCTTAAGGGCGCTATAATAGATAGATTTAGTAGGATTTATTCTGTAAGTCAAATTGAGTCCAAATCACAGTATATTACATATAAATAAGGTTAGAGTGCTTAAATTAGACCCTGAAACAGAAGGGAAAGAGTTGTGCTATTTTCATTCCATTCTTTAATCTGTATATTCTGTTTCTCTTTCTCTGGTACTTACAGATGATTGAGGTGGGCAGCTCAATAGAAGATCCTTGGGCAGTTGCCATTACTCCAGGAGAACTTCAAGATCCTCAGAAAGTGGTAAATATATGTGTATGTCTGTAACCCAAAGTGCATTCACGCATCCATACAGGCATCACTGGTAATTTTCTTCAAAGGTTACACTTACTGGTTAATGTGTCCTTAGAGTCGCTTGCACACACACACATTAGGAGGAAGACCATCTACATGGACGTGGCTTTTAAAGGTGTGGGGCAGTAAAGCAAGCAGGGGTGTTCTGAAAAAGCACCCACATTCTCAAGGCTATTCTTGCTCTTTCCTTGTGCCTGGGCTACAGCTTAGATCTTAAATGTGTCCTGAAGGTCTACGTGGTAAAGGCTTGGTCCCCAGTTTGTCTCTCTAGAGAGTGGTGGAAACTTTAAGAGTTTGGGCCTAGTGGTAGGTCTTTAGGTCACTGGGGTGTGTATTTGTGTGTGTGTGTGTGTGTGTGTGTGACTTCAAAGGAGACTGTGGGACCCTGGCCTCTTCTTTTGCTCCCTGCCCACAAAGTGAGTGGTTTTGTTCCATTACATGCTCCCACTATGATGTGCGGCCCTGCCACTGGCCCAAAATCAGTAGACATTAGAACTTATAAAACTACGGGTCAAAATATGTCATTTGTCTTTCTAAGGTGATCTAAGGTATCTGCTGTGACACAAAATTGACTAACACACCTAGCTCTTACACCGCCCCACTATTTCTTTCTTTGCAACAGGAAATACTAATCTAATAACAAACTTAGCTTTGGAAACTGGATCCCTTCACCTCTACCCAACTTCTATTCTGGACCTCATTTAACTGTATCCTTGCCTTATTCACTGTTAAGTGATAATTACACCCTATGGTAGTGCTTCTTGAATAGATTGAGTAATTGTGACTTTGGCTGTGATTTCAGTACCAAAATATTTGGTGCTTTTTGGTAAAACTGGTTAATTTTGGTCAAAGTGTACAATTGACAGAGACAAAAAATAATAATGTGTCTGCTGGATACCTGCCCTTGGGTCAAGAGAAAAATATCCATAGATTACATTAAACTGTACAACGATAGATGCTTGTTGAATAGGAATCTTTATGATTGGACTTTATTACTGGAATATTTACTATTTAAAGATGTCCTGTCTTTCCATCCTGATCTCATACTCCCCCAAGACTCTTGTATATGCTATGCTCATTGTTCTTTTGACAGGTTTTTTACTACAGGTTCCCATTATCTTAACCTTCTTTTCTGTCATATCCATCTAAATCTTACCCATTAAAAATTCACCTTCTAGACTATTCCTTGAGAGTAGCAGACTACAGTTTCTAGAGTTACAATAGCTCATGTTCCTAGACATCTCAGTTGATTCAGTTAACCAAAAAATGAGGAGTACTATTGTTTACAATATATATCCCTTAGTTTTCTCCTTAGTGGACTATGCATACCTTCAAGACAGAAACCATCTATATCCTACTTCTTTCTTCTCTAGAGGTCCTATCAGAATGCTGAGGATATGGTGAGCATTTGTTGAATTTATTTAATTACATTTTTTTGATACTCGACTTGCTTTATGGGATTGTACACATCTTAAAAGCAAAAGCTATAGCAAAGGCCTTTGTGCTCCACATAGAACAACTCATCATGAGGAAGTAAGACCATAATGATTCTTTAAAAAGGCAAGGGTATGATTCAGCAGTTTGAAAACAATTTCCCCTGGAGGATTTGGTGAGAAAAGTGTGTAGCACAGCTTCTGATTTCTAATCTCACAACAGAGCACTTCTCAGGTGCCAGTGCCCACACCGGAGTGCCCCTGTTCGGGTTATAGTCACACAACAAGCATAGATTTCTCTCCGGCACTCAGTCTGTAGCACCATATACAATGGCTGGTACAGAGTAGGCCATTAGTAAATGACTGGCGAGTTGAAATTGAATAAATCCAATAAGTAATTTAAGCATTATTGAAACCCTACCACTTTCTCCCCACTGTGTCATTTTAATTGTTCCAACAACTATTTGGGGAAGGTAACTATATCACCATTTCATTGATCATGGAACCAAAGCATAGGGATATTAAAAGCATTGTCCAATTTCTGCAGGGGAGGGATGGGATACGCCATTTATGTTGGTTGGGCCCTATAAATCCAAATCCTACATCTTTTTTGCTATATTATACTGCCTTGTCTTCAAGAATTTTATTTCTTTGTATGGACCTGGAGTTATTAGTGTATCTCTAAGACTATATAGGAATCTCACACTGGATCCAGGTCTAGCTGGAGGAGCCATTTCAAGGAATGGCTCTTGAAAAAGTCTCATATTTCTTAGAAAACTTCAGACTGACAAGGAAGAGAATTTTGATATTAAATAGGCAAATAAGTGAAAGCTGGTGAGTTTTGATGGAAAATAATCCTCTTTACAATTGTTATTTTTTACTTTCTATGCCATAATTTTATATTCATTGCACTTCTTGCTTACTCTGAAGTATGATTTTTTTTATTTGTCCTTCTGATTGCCCTGTAAAATTGATGGCTAAAGGCAAAAATTTACTCCCTACCTTTCACCTCTCCTCTCAATCCCAGATGGAATAGGGAACATGAATCTTCTCTCTAAAATTATCTGTTAATTTTTTTGTCTGTTAATTTTAAGGGAAAAATACTCCTTGAACTTATTCATGGATTGGCTTTAGAACTAGAAGGAAACATATGCATCAGCGAGGCCGAGTGACTTGATCAGGTTGCAGACTTAGTCAAACTCTGAGTTAAAGTGAAGACCTAAAATGGACCCTAGAGATCATCTGGTTCAACCCCTTCATTTTTCAGACAAGTTAACTTAACAGGTGCACACAATCCCAATACCTTTCAAGGTAAATACCTACAATGTCATCCTGCAATGACCTCGCTCCTAGTTGTAGAAATGACTGATGCTTTGTGTGCCTTTGTGTTATCTTAAGATAGATTCTTAAATATACCCACACCCCATAACTATAGTGGACAGAATTGAATGTGCAGTGGCTCTTTGGAAACCTCACCATGGAAACAAAGGTTTAGATTCTCTCAGATTGGATTTCAACGTTCTTCCTCTAGAGCAGATAAATTGAGGCTCCTGCAGGCATGGGTTCTGTCAGATGAGACTTTAAATTTCAAAGTGAAAGATTCTTCTCGGCAGGGTATTAAAGAGTGTCGTGGTGCACTATTAGTAAGGAATGCAGCTTGTCCCAATTCTCTTGGCCGACACTTTGAAAACCTTGACTGAGAGAAAAATCTTGTTCTTGGCCTCCTGGACTCTTGGATGCTCTGAAGAAATGTAATTGCTTTTTTGTAGCTAATAGACACTTAAAAACTGCTTCCAAAGAAAATGTCCAACTGTTGATCCTGACTACAGAACAATGAAGATGTGAAAAACTCAATATATATATTTTTGGGCAAAAAAAAAAAAAATCCTATGTTCAAACCTTAAGAGCTCTGCAGAGTCAGTTCTATCTCTGAAATTAATTTGTGTTGTGTACACTGAAGTCTTGGTTTTGTAACTTAGAAAATGTAACAGTTGCTAGGTATTCAACTAAGAAGGAGGGAGGAGGAAGTGAGGGGTTTATTCGTCCTTATTTCCAAGCTGTTTTCAGTGGATGGTGTTGGGTTTCCTTCGGTTAACAGCATCTCTCTGTGCCCTCCTGATGTATTGCTCCAGTGCTTAGTAATTTAGTAACAGGTTGGAAATGGACCTTGGGTAAAAGGAAACTCTGTCACCATGAGGATCACTACCCACCTCTTACTTTTGAATTAGCATAGCAGCAAAGGTGACATTTTGTTCCAGGGTTCAGGGGAAAAATAAAGTTATAAATTATACCATGCATACAAACTTGTTCAGTGAACAAGTTCTCCAGAATCTGCTGGTAACGAACCAGCTGATCAGAGACTGAGATATGGCAATCAACTCAGCGTGAAATGTGGTCAATTTTACATTTGTGCAAAGGAAAATATGAAGGTTTTCATGATGAAAATTACCTGTTCATACTTGGTGTTTCTCCACAACTGGGTTTTGAGATGTAGAAACACTGTTTTCTTACTCCTTTGAGGCATACCATTAATTATTATTATCCATCTAAGGGACTGAATGAAACTGACGACATAAAACAGATCAGCTCCAGATTTAATATTGGGTGTATGAGTTAACTTTTATTTCATTTTGCCTGCTTTATGTTAGTCTTAAAGCACATCAATGATGGTACCTCACCACGTCATTTAAGGAAAGGGGTCCTCTATAAATATTTGAAACAGCTACCAGATGAGATCGTATATATGCCGTATTAATGCAAACCTTTGGTGTACCTTCACTCATGTAAATATTCCTTAAATACAGCCAATAAACTTCTCATAGGACACTAGGATAATCATGGTAGTCTCTTTCAGTTGATCTTACCATAAGAATCATCTCTACGATGTCATTTGGATCTTATTTATTTATTTAGGTACTGGGAATTGAACTCAGGACCTTGCACTTGCCAGGTAGGCACTGTACATCCCAGCTACATCCCTGACTTACCATTTGGATCTTAAAAGTGTGAGGATTACTTTTTTTCTGTAATTAGTATCCTTGCTTTTGAGAGTGTGCATATTGAAATGAAAAAAATCTTGCCTTCAGTTAAGATCTGCGGTGACTGAAGAATAGAAACTATGCATAGCAAGTTGCTATTTAACGTTTTTTTTTCACCCAAACACAGATGATGTGTTGGAATCTGTAACTTGTTGGGTGGAAGATTTCATTTGAGAGGCTTTCGGATATTCATGGACTCTGGAACTCTGAAAGATATGGTAACTTTTAAATTTCAGAAAATTTCAACATTTGACTGCAGTTTATAAAACGACAACAAATATCATGAGTTTTATTTCCTGGGACACTAATTTGAGTGGGGGAAATAAGTAGTAATATATGTAAGATAAGTAGCTCTAAAAAATAGAAGATCTGTGCATGAACAAGTTTCTCTTTGGGATTCAAATATTTTCTAAAACACTTGTCGGTTATGCTTTGGAATGGTGAGATGTGGGCTAGAAGGCGTCGGCCTCCTGTGTCTTCCTCGGGCCCTTCCACTCTGCCCCCTTCCCAGCTCAGCCTGCTTTCCCTTTTATTGTGAGAATTTTCTGACTGCCTATTCTTAGAGAGCTCTCAGCTGGGATACAGGTATGGCAGGAAGTTGAGAGTTCCCTCCTAGGTTTGAAACACTCTTCTCAGGAGCACAAAACAGCCCGCCCCAACCCCTTCGTGACTAGTAATCCACGGCAATTGGGAGGCTATCTGAAAGACAGTTCATGAATTCGCTGGCTGTTTTGACTTATTTAAAAATATGCAATGTATTAATTATTGTAACTCTCCTACTAACCTGTTTTATTTATTTATTTTTTCTCTTTAAAAAAAAAAAAAACCAAACAAGTGAATCATTGAGTTTTTTTGCACATGAGTTTGTGGACCCTTTTGCAGGTGGACAGTTCACTCAGACTGTTGCTGAAAGCTTTCAAGAAGAACCTGACTGATCATTTGCTGGAGATGTCAGGGAGAGCACTGGTGTGCTCTTCAGATGTTAGGTAGTGTGAAGTTCTCTTGCAGCTCCGTGCCAATATGAGGACCTAGGAAAATGGTGGAAAATAACTTTCAGCAAAGTGTTGCCTTGATCAGTTAATGATGTCCACATAATGCTTTTGGTTGAAGATTCTGAGGCCATGTCCAGGCTTTATTTTTTTTTTTTTCTCTGTACCAGAGATCCAACTCACAACCTGGCACCTGCCAAGCAGGCGCTTAAGCTACAGAGCCAAACTCTCAGCCCTATTTTTTTTTTGAGGCAGGGTCACACTATGTAGCTCAGGCTGGCCTTGCTCACGTTGTAGCCCAAGCCAGCCTTGAACTTACAGCGCTCCTCCTACCTCAGCCTCCTGAGTGCTGGGATTAAAGGCGGGCGCCACCACGCCCGGCTCACGTCCAGGCTTTTTGGGCGAAACATGCATGATCAATTAGCTCACGTCCACTTCCCTGTAGTGGAGTGTTGGCACGTGTGACTATTTGTAATTTCTGTCCTAGAAAATTCAGTGAGTAGCTGATTCTTAACTTCTTTGCCATGTGAAACTGTTTCCACAGTTTCATTCATACTTGCTGACTAAATCTTGTATGCACCCAATTATACTATGTCACAAGTTGTTGGTCCAAAGAAAAAGAAGGGAACACAGTGCACACTGTAAGCTACATTCTTAGAAAATAACTTGATATGTTTGTGATCCGCATCTCTCAAGCAAACGGTAAATGTAAACATTTGGATTGGTATGAGACAATTTGCTGCTCTAGCTATAATTAAAAGGGACAGAGGAGATGATGTGTGATCTTGCGAAGGAATGAATCGTTTCACTTAAAGCATGACCTGTTGGGTGTCGCATGGTTTTTGAGGAGGGCCAGCTTTAAACCAGTCTTAAGAAATTATGACTCAGGCTCAAATTGTCTGTTAGGCACAGGATTCCTCCATTAAGGGCCAGAAAAGGAGAGACTGGATGTGTACGATCCCTGTGAATTGGTGTTTGCCTATGTCTGTGTGAGAGGCTGTCAAAAAGAGATGTTGCCTTTCATCTAAATTACTCAGCTGTTGGCATTTTGGCATTGTCCCTAGTCAGAAAAATGAAGATATGAGATTTAAGGTATTTCTGAGGAATTTGAAATAATTGCTAGAATCAATCTGAGTTCTGCAAAAACCTGTACACATCTTGGGAGTGAAAACAAAGGACTATTCATATGGATGATCCCTTGCCCAATTGGGTGTGTGAAAGCTTAGAAGAATTTGCTTATATACCTTAATATAGTGACTTAATGCCTTAAGAATATAACTCCTTCAAATGCTTTAAATTTCAAGAGGGTTTTATTACCCATGTTTTCTTTTAAGAACGTGATGCATTTGGAACAATATAGGTGGGCAAATGATTCTTAAGCATTATGCTTGGCACCAAAAGAGAATTAAAATACAAGGTTTATAGATTGTGTATGCTAATATATCAACAAAACCAGAAGGCGGAAAGATCGGTGCTGGCATTTTCTCCCATGTTGAGCAATTGGAGTGAGCATGCGTTTCTCTAAGTAGACTAGGCAGATTGCTTTGGTCTGATTAATCTCAGCAAAAAGAGGTGAATGAAAAATGTGTGAAAAGACCTTAGTTCCAGAGTGAGTTGAAATCAGCACTATTCTCTAAGTGGTCAAGGACAAAACTGTAGATGAACAAGTGAGTTAGAGGCATTTTTTTTTATTAAGCTGTACAATGTGCTTTCCATATGGAATAATTCCTCTCAGACTTGAGCAGTAAGACAGTATTTGCCTTTTGAAATAAACTACATACTTACCTTTATCAGACAATAAAAGTTCATATTTCCCTTGTTGCATTGACTGCCAGGAATCTCAGGGCTATGGTTAGTATTCAAAATCAGAAACAGCATCTTTTTAGCTTCCTGACACAATGATGTCCTTTTTTTTTTTCAAAGTGATTTCTGTTCTGCCTCAAAATAATTGCTATCTTATAATGCTATAAAATTGTAAGTCACCTCAGGTGCTTTGTGAAGATATAAAATAAAAATACCTAAGAGTTGTTGAATAATTTATGTTTTGAATTTAAGATTTAAAGAGAATCTAAAAACTTGGGCTGTAAGAATTGTCCAAATAATTGTAAAATCAATCTCAAATGGGAGATAAGAAAAACATCCTGCTTCCTGGATCTTACCCCCAGAAATTTGGATTTGATTGGTATAAGGTATAACCTGGGCATCAAGATGTTTGAAATCTTGGTAGTGATCATACCTGAAACCACACTGAGAAGGTTAAGCTACTGTATTACAAGGTTTGGTTCATTCTTATTCTTCCTTACCTGTTCTAAGAACAAAGCCTAGCACCTAGCAGGTGTTCAAGAATATTCATTAATGTGTTTGCTCGGCGAGCCATTGAGAGATACTTAATTTTGTCAACCTGATCATCTTGGGAGAGTAGGATTTTTTTGTCTCACTCTCTCATCCCTTTATTGAAGTTTTGTGGATTGGAAATTTAGTCCAGTTTTAGCCCACCCTTGGTCTATCCTATTCAATACAGAAGTTCAAGTTCTTTCTTGTTCCACTGCTACTGCTCCTAATTACTGCATTCTGATTGGAATTTCCTACTGTCCTATCACTATTTTGCTTTGTTTCATTTTACTGTTCTGTTTTACCCTCTTTAAAATAAAAAAGCAAATAAATAATTAATAATTTATAGAACCAAAGCAAGTATCACATCAAGAATATTAGACGTTCAAGTTTGCCTCTTCCTTGCCCCCAGTCTTCAACACACACACACACACACACCCCAAGATGTTTTAATTAATTTTGTCTTCATTACTAAAATATTTCTTCCACCATGTTATGGTATTTATTAGAGACTCATCCACTGGCAAGATGTTTTAAAATGAATACTATGAACAGGACAGTTTTCACAGAAAAGAAGAAGAATGGCATTTATTAATCATAGATTTATCTGTCTATAAACTCTCTCCAATTCCCTTTCTTTCCTCTCAATTCTTCAGATCAGATGATTTTAATGATCTATCAGCATAATCTATTTCTGTGGTACTTGAATAGTTACATTTCATGCTTCTTTCTAATACAAACAGCATTTCTCATATTGTATATCTACTTAGGAAGATTATGCCCTGTAAAAAGGGCTAAAATATTTTTAATTTGCTCCCTAAGAATTACTACATACTGAAACTTTGTCTAGCAAATTCAAACAGAACTATAGTAAATTATTTTAGGTTAATCTCACTAAATGTAAATGAAAGCTGGTATTCCTTTTTTCTGTTTGATGTAGTTATGTGCAATATTAATGCTTACACAATGGTGTTTCTTTTCCTGGGATGATATCAACCCATCGATGAGCACTACTTTAAGGTGAATGGTGTTACCAGGTACTTCTTCAATCCAAGCTTGTAAATTTTAATCCACTTTTTCAACATTTTGGGCCTCTCCGGCAGCTTCATTTCCAGAAATTCTTGCTTTCTTCTACTCCTGAAGACCTGCTTTGTATAACCAATGAGTCAATAATATACTTACAAGATACAACAGACTACTTTTCTTTCCTTTTTAATAAATAGGTGACTAGTCCAGGACTTTTAGCTTTCCAAGAAGTTAGTGATTCCAAAGAACCAATACAATGTCTGATAGGCATAGAGTTCAACGTAACTAAGGAAGTCACAGTACAATGAAAAATACTTCATTGTACCTAGTCGTTACCAAAAAGAGAGGCTGGAAAAGTAGTAATTTTGAGTGGCAGATCTTAAGGTTTTGAGAGATGGTGTTTTTTGGAGTGGAGAGCCAAATAGTTTTTATTATATAGTGTGGTTAATTGTATTTTGGGAAATGAACGCATATGATGATCAATGAATTAGAGCCTGGAGCAGTGGTCTCAGGGTGTGTCCTAGACTGGCATCCACAGATTGAAAATGCAGATTCTCAGCCCCTACTGGGACCTCCAGAATCATAACCAGGGGGAAGAGCCCAACAAGCAGGTGCTTACGGATGGGCCAACTGATTCTGTTGCACGCTGCATGCTGCCACCCACTGTGCATGAGGCCAGAAGACTAGACTTGTATCTCAAATTCAGAAAATGTATCTAAATTACTCTGCACCCAGTGCAAAGAAGATATTAGTAAATATTTGTTGTATAGAGTCAGAGATAATGAAGAATCTACTAAAGAAACTAATAAAGAAAAAGTACAATGTGAGAACTAAGATTTTAGTTCCATATGCAATTCTGTCAAGTATTGAAGTGATTCTTAATGACTAGAATTTTTTAAATAATGTGTGAAAATTTTCCCTCTTAGATAATTTTTTCTTGTATTTCCTTGTAGTTACTTAATGCAAGCTCAAAGAACCATTGACCTTTGTGAGGACACGAATGAAAGGAGATTTTGGTAGCTTGTGTCGGCTTCTATAGAGGGATTACGTATATTTCTTCAATCTGAAAGAGAAACCAGGTGATTAAAAATGTGGCAGCAGTGTGCCAGTGGTTGGGCTCAATTGGAAAGCGTGGTTATGGAGACCAGACGTAGCACAAGATGGAGACAAATTCTGAGTGCCTAAGAACAGGAGGAGGTACCCTGTACACCAGAAGCTGATTTCGCATTGTTTTTGAGGAAAGTCCAACCTTACAGCAGAAAGATATAGGATTCTACAACTAATATCTTTGATTGCTACACAGATATATTTGCTGAGAAAGAGGAAGGTTTGTCAGTGGGGTGGGGTGGTGCTGTCTACTCTCCACTACCCTGCTGGAATATTACAAGCCATCACCTCACAATATGCTATTAATATGCCCATTTTATAAGCTGGGACCAGAAGTGGTAACCAGCCCAAAGTTATATAACCTTGAGGCTATAGTAACAGTCCTAGAATACAAATCCACCTAAGCCCACTCCAATGCCTGCAGTTCATCTTCTGATAATAAAATGAAATACATGAGTTAGAGTTTGAGTAGCTGTACAAAAGCCCTTGTAAAAATATATATATGTTTACTTGAACATTGGGGATATAATTTTAAGTAGCATACACATCGATAGTTTAAATAAAATATTTTAAACTTGAATATAGAGATTTGAATCAGAAATTCAATCTCCTGGTATAGTTGCTTGGGAAAATTGGAAGTGAACTGCTGCAGCCTTAGAAGAAATGTGTTATAGTGTGGTCAGATGGCCCCCACTTAAACCTCATGTAGTCATGGAGAGGGCTGGGTCTAGCGTTTGTGATTGGTTTGTTCTCCAACACTGGGATTGATGATGTGATTGCGGCATCTGCCGGGGGTGGAGCCAACATACAGTGTAGGGGTGGGAAGAAGACGTGTTTTTTCTCTCTTGCCTGTTTGCACCTTATTGTTTGTGGCTGCCATGAATGGTTTTCCTGCCACACCATACTGCCTTGGAGCCAACTGAGTATGAACTGAAATCCCCAAGAACTGTAAGAAATAAACCTTTCCTTCCCTAATTTTGGGTGTCAGGTATTCTGTCTTAGCAAAGAGAGAAAAGTAACTAATACAAAATACAAATTTCCATCCTTCTTTTGTGACAGTTCCATGCTGTCTTTATCAAATGTTTAGAACTATTTTTTGTGAAGGGCCAGGAGTTTAGCTCAGTGGCTTAAGTGCCTGTCTGGCAGGCACAAGGTTGTGAGTTTGATCCCTGGTGCTGCCAAAAACAAAAACAAAAAAACAAACAAACAAACAAAAAAGAAGTATTTTTGTGTGTATTAAATCTAAAAATTTTGGTCAGTGCTTTTCTTATAAAAGTCATGCAATCCTCTCCCTGCCTCTTATATTCGATGCGTATTTCTTTCAAACTCTGAAGTGTTTGTAGGTTGCATGGGGGATGTGCATTACACTTCCATGAAGAATGATGTCTGGGGATTTTTACATTTGTCCTTCCTCTTCCTACATGAATGTTACTTGTCAGAACACTTGGCAACTTGATCAAAGGAGTCCTGGAAGCAAGAGACTTGATGTGAATTGGTGTTTGGTTGTTTGAAGCCATAGAGTCTTAAAAATTGCTTTAATTTGCATTTTCATTTCAAGTGCAAACGGGTATCATAATATTTGCCTCACGTTACTTTTTGGTGAGAAATGGAAATGGCAAGGAATGACGAAATTGGTTAATTCAGTCAAATCATTATGACAACTCATTTTAGTTTCTTAAGGGAAAAATGTGACATAAATTAAATACATATCTACATATTTTGTGTTATAAATGTACCTTCCAGTGCTAAAAATTTAGAAGACTTTTGAGTAAAATGAAGACTAAGAAATTATTCTTTTTAAAAAATTTAAATAATGTAATACATTTAATTTTACCCTTTTCTTATGGTTTAATCCTCACACTTTTAATAATCATTTTTTTTTCTTTTGCAGTGGGAATGGCTTGTACAGTGCTTGGTGCCTTAGCAAATGTGAGGTTGCTTTGGGTTGCACAGAAAGGACTGGGAGACTGTCGAGGAATGACTGAATAGAAAGGGGTATTCCTGCTTTCATTGTGTCAAGTCCTTGGAATCTATGTGACAAAAGACAAGAGAGAGACAATAAACACAGGGCTAGAATTTAGCTTATATGTGATTGTACAGCTGTATATTAAAATATTAAAGTACTTGTGTAGGTCAAAAAATAGCCACTGCTCTTGGTCCCCACTAACTTTCTAACACACACACACACACACACACAGCCTCTTTGAAGGGCCTTGTGATCTGCTGCTTTTAGCAACCCAATGGTTACTATTTACTCGGGCAAAGGCTGCCCAGCACCATGGTCTCTGTCTGCTCTGTAGTCCATGACTTATTGGGGTCAAATATTTCGACTATCACCCTAAGCATTCATATACAAAACTCAGAAGATCAACTGTACCAATTGCTCCGAAACTCTTGACAAATTATTTTCATTCTTCGTCGATTTCATTGATGTGTACAGATGTTCTTGGATCCTAATTTTTGCTATTTGCATTTTTGTTCTTGGTTTAGAAACTTTAGTACCAGTGGAGTGGGAGATGAAGAGCACCACTTGGGAATCAATTTTGAAGGCCCACAGGCCTGCAATGGGATGAGTTTGGCCATATTCAATTTTATGGGACATCTTGAAGCATTTAAAAAGAAACAATGTCTTGTGGAACCCAGATGCATACAGCCAGGTGCTTTCCTCTTAATATTTAAACCCATTTTATGGAGGATTTAATCCATATGTTAAATCATTGACTTCAAAAAGCATTCCTTGAGAGGCTACCCGAGTTGATGAAAAACGGGTCTAAAGAATATGTTCCAACATGTCATTTATGGGTTGAGGGTAAGGGGC